>JAQBSW010003880.1:0-76487 GCA_029291075.1 Eudiplozoon nipponicum | reverse complement strand
CTAAATGGATGCCACATGAGCTCCACCTAAAGGAAAAATTGACTAACCAAGTTACATTAGTTAGTATATAACTGAAAATTGTGTGTAGTGTAGTGTGCGGCAGGATAGCTCAGTGGTTAGAGCACCAGATTCCGAAGCAGACGTGCCCAGGTTCGTATCCTGTCCGCGGCAAATTCTGGCCAGTACTTGAGTGAGTTCCCAATAAGGACGAAACCGGTCTACTGGATGAATTGCCTTTTCTACACTATACAATTCTTAGTTTATACTGACATATGTAAGTAATTAATGGGTCAGGTGTTTATATCAAGACCGCAACCTTGATTATAATAATTGTTATCACCACCCGCGCAACCAATGTTCGTTTAATTATATAAATGTTCATTTCAATACCACTTCCCCATGTAATGTGGTGTCTGTTCAGTAATGACAGATTGGGCATGGTTAGTTTGAACTTTGGGTCTAAATGGATGCCACATGAGCTCCACCTGAAGGAAAAATTGACTAACCAAGTTACATTAGTTAGTATATAACTGAAAATTGTGTGTAGTGTAGTGTGCGGCAGGATAGCTCAGTGGTTAGAGCACCAGATTCCGAAGCAGACGTGCCCAGGTTCGTATCCTGTCCGCGGCAAATTCTGGCCAGTACTTGATGAGTTCCCAATAAGGACGAAACCGGTCTACTGGATGAATTGCCTTTTCTACACTATACAATTCTTAGTTTATACTGACATATGTAAGTAATTAATGGGTCAGGTGTTTATATCAAGACCGCAACCTTGATTATAATAATTGTTATCACCACCCGCGCAACCAATGTTCGTTTAATTATATAAATGTTCATTTCAATACCACTTCCCCATGTAATGTGGTGTCTGTTCAGTAATGACAGATTGGGCATGGTTAGTTGGAACTTTGGGTCTAAATGGATGCCATATGAGCTCCACCTAAAGGAAAAATTGACTAACCAAGTTACATTAGTTAGTATATAACTGAAAATTGTGTGTAGTGTAGTGTGCGGCAGGATAGCTCAGTGGTTAGAGCACCAGATTCCGAAGCAGACGTGCCCAGGTTCGTATCCTGTCCGCGGCAAATTCTGGCCAGTACTTGATGAGTTCCCAATAAGGACGAAACCGGTCTACTGGATGAATTGCCTTTTCTACTCTATACAATTCTTAGTTTATACTGACATATGTAAGTAATTAATGGGTCAGGTTTTTATATCAAGACCGCAACCTTGATTATAATTATTTGTTGATATAATTGCTGAAGTCTTCCTTCAAGAGCAGTTTTCTGCTTGCTTAAGTTGAATTTAACATTAATTTATTAAGTTTAGATCTTAAGACTAAGCCAATATAAATACATTCAATATTATTGATAACAAACTGAATGAATCTAATAATATGAGATCAGTTCATATAACTTTATCACATTTGGCTGATAGCTTCGCCGATTAAATCAAGAACCTGTATTTTGATTTCATCTCATAAAATTCAAGGCATAGAAACACACAGGCATTAGTAGAATTCCAACTTAAATCTTTGAGAACCTTATCATTTCCGCCCAGAGTCACTCATTGGCGTAGAATAATGTGACCATTGCCATACAGTAATTTCAGATACTGTTTTGAGATAGGTGTGCATTTGGATGTACCGATAAAATATGTCAAGTGTACAATCTTTCAATAGTTTTTATAACATTGTGAAACAGGTTAAATGTACGGTTAGACTGATTGATGTACGTTATTAGAGATAAGATGTCTGGCATAGCTCCAATGAATTTTATAAATAAAAATTTTAAGTGTTACAGATCCTCTGATTTAACACATGCATCGTAGTTTGATATGAGGAAACGGAGAATAATTGCAGGACTCCAGTTTCATTACTAATGACTAAGAAAGTAGATAAAAAAATAGCCGTAAAAGAAGTCTGAGTAATTGACTTAGAAAATTTAACAGGACGTTTGAAGATATCAAAAAGCAAAATAAGTTTAACGATTGAGTTTACGAGGCCACACCTGACACGCAAGATCTGACTTTGAAAATACAAATCTTGATAGAGACGTTAAAACAATCTGTAGCAGAGGAAGAATAGACACAAATGAGAATAGCATGCTCAGCAGAAACGTTCCATATATTACATATAAGATTTTACGTCAATTTCCATAAATCTGTTTCTAGACATTAAGCGAATATAGGGCATGAGAGCCCTATCAAATAAAATTTAATTTACAATTAAAAGGACATCTTAATTACCACTGGTTTCTAAAAAAATCTTTTGTGTTAGAATCATTATTTTCACAAATTTTGGATAACTTCTTTTTTAAATTAATTTTAGTCATTTTCTTTTTTTGATCATGCCCGGCTTTTGTGCTGGTCATTTTAGCTCATGTAAGCGGTGCTTTTTACTGGAAAGCATATATGATTCTTGTTGTACTAATTTCTACCATTTTTTTACCGTACATAGACTTATAGAGACATACATTAAAATTATTTTTTATTATTTAATTGTGAATAATGTAGTCATATAATGTCGGAACTTTAACGTGTTTTTCTTCAGAGATAAATTGCAATCCAGTTTCGCTGCGTGGTAGTTTATGCATACAGAGCATATTCTTCTGACATCCGATTTGGCATATTTTTCAAACTTTGTAAAAATTTATGACATGGATGCCAATCTCAAATGCAAAAGAATAACGGCACAACAGATTAATTTAAAATGATTTTGTCCAATGCGTTTAACGGATATAATTATTATACATTTTTATATTGTAGATACGTTAAATATGCAATAGTGTATAGGGTATTGCTTACCTAGTAACAAATAAGTTCAAATCGGACCTGAAGCATAAACGAAATATTTTATTTCATGTACACATCAATTTTGTGCTTAATGGAGCCTCATCAGTAGGAACTGGTTCTGCGAGTTATACACACCATATATTTTGGTAAAGAATGCGGGATAGTTGGACGCTGCAATCACGTATACAAATGTGTATTCGAGCAGTAGTTTAGTTCATATCATTTATAGTATTATAAAAAGATCTCAAAGCCAACTCATATTATATCATATAAACTGAGCCTCTATATGGTACCATTGCTACAGTTTCCAAAATATGCATAAAATGAAACATTCATTCATTCAGAAATTTGGTTTATATTTTTGGTCCAAGTTGAAATAATTTTTTACTATGTTGGAATTACATAATACACAATTGCATATATATTAGTTCTTCGCAAATATCAATATATAAGTATTACATATTTAATTAAAATATGACATAATTAATGCAAAATTTGATAACTAATATTTTTCAAGGCAAAAGGTATGAATTTGCTGGATTAAGAGCTGTTTTGAAAATATTATTATTTAAATTTTTTAGAATAGAATAGAGTATCTTTATTTGGATTCAAACCACACATGTTCCATCAACTAATAATATTGGAAAATGTACAATGTAAAAGATATCACATCACATAAATATGTGAAATTTAGCATAATTTTAAATCCATTGTATTGGTATCATATACCGAATCAGCATTTTCAAAACTATAGTATTGGCAACCTTGACATTCTCGGTATATATTTTATATAGTGGGTTGGCTTTAAGTCGCCTTGCCGACGACTTTATATGTATATAAATCCACTACTGCTGGTATACATATTTGTCTAGAAGATTTTACAGTCCAATTGTCTCACGTTTCTCATAAAAATTTATTGTGGTATAAGACTTATTACAATAATTACTGCAGTTAAGGGTTTCAGAGACCAATCACTGAATCAATGTCCAAACAACACAGCAATGCCTCTTTCATAATAACATGGGAATCAGTGTACATGTTGTTAGTCATAATGTCATGTAAAACAACGTTCAAATTACAAACACGTTAGTTTGTTTGTTTCCATAGAACTTGTAATGCGATTGATAAACTGGTTTAGTATTTGTCAAATGTATGTTAACATTTCATACAGATCTTAAAGACAGCTAAATGTTGATAGTTATAAAAATGGGACATTTAAAAATCTGCCAAAAGTGCCTCGGGTGCAATCAATCACTGCTTTTACAGTAGTATAATGCGAGTAATAACTCATAGGTCTCACACATAAAGTTTGACAGTGTGTGGAATTTTAGTCTCAAAGAACCATCCGAGTTAGAAGTACGGGATGCAATCCTATCTCTTAAACGCCGAAAAGCCGCAGGCCCCGATGATTTGCTTCCAGGATTGTTTAAGGATGGTGGCGATATAATTTCAGGAGCGTTGACCAAACTTTTTCATAATATATGGAATAAGGAATCCGTGCCACTTGATTGGATTGAGTCGACCATCATTCCCATCTTCAAAAAAGCCAATCGTAATTTGTGCGATAACCATCGTAGTATAAGTTTGACTTCTGTTGTTTCTAGGTTATTTGATTCTATTCACGGTTTAAGTATGCCCTCATTTCGATTGCCCAGTAGATCTCTGTTATCTGATCCAGCACCAAATTGGCGTAAGAAACAAGGTGGGCAGATATTGACATGGCAGAAACAATTGAAATCACTAACATCCAAATAGGGTTGTATAGGACCCACTCGTCTGTCAGGATGGTGTCCACGTGAGCATCTTAGTTTTTGGTTAGAAACGCTTAGCAATGTGGCATCGAATCGAGCTCAATGGCGATCTTGTTGCAGATGTCTAGTAGAATCATCTTCGTAACATGGTTTTCGTCGTAGGGCAAAGTTAGGTGCGAGGATTGGCTCGTTTTTGAAGTGATACAGTGAAATCTGCAAGGAAGCTGTATTGCTGATGTCGCCTTGCCCGAATGCTAACTTGGCCATAATGGTGTTGTGGAGAGGTTTTGTTTGCCTCAATTCTGTGAGTTATCCTGATAAGTTTACTCATAGTAGGAAGTTATTTCTTCGATATCTGCCTCTCTCTCGCTCTCGTAAAACTCACTATTAATTCATCTAAATTCACTTATATGCTTTTTTCTCCTTATGGTTTCACGCCTTAGTCACTTTTAACTTTTCTATGGCTGTACATGATGTTGATGATTGATTTAAATAGATTGTAATCTTGCATTTGAAATTTGTGAGTATTGCAGAAAGTTTTTCAATACTGTTGCGCGTCATGTGAAAACCAGTATTCACAGGTGATTGAAAGACGTATCGCTAAAAATGAATTTCAGTTAGAAAATTACATACTGTTCAGCGGATTGTCTATATTTATTATATCACCAAGAATGAAACTAAATAGGGCTGTGTTGTTTGAGTAGCCAAATATTCGTCAAACTAATCTTAAAATTTTAAGTTAATGAATATGACAAAGCATAATGCGAAAAATAACTCGTAGTTCTCACACATTAATTTCGATTAAAATAGTTGGTAATTTTGCATTTGAAATTTGGCAGCATTGCAAAAAGTTTTTAATTAATGTTACACGTCATGTGAAAGCCAGTATTCACAAGTGACTGAAAGACTTATAGCTAAAAATTCATGTCAGGTAGAAAATGACATATTGTTCGGCAGATTGCCTATATTTATTATATCAACAAGAATGAAACTATTGAGTGCTGTGTTGGTTGAGTACCCCAATATTCGTCGAACAAATATTAGCGTTTTAATTTGATGCATGTGACAAAGTATTAGACGAACAATTCGTGTTATTGATGAGCTGTCGAAGAATGAACTGTAACTCCGTAAGTTTGACGCAAGTGTCCATAAGCCTTGTTCAAGTTTGGTGGAGGGGTCTATGTTTTTCTTATTTGCAAGATTAACAATAATCTGAATATTTAACAGAAACCCACGGCGTAGAATGTCGTGCAAGACCTGAGGGACGACGAAGTTTTGATTAAAATCACATCGTAAACCTTTATTGTGAGAATGACGTTGTTAACCCTAAGTGGGAATGGGCTCAGGCGTAACGGTCACAAGCAATAACTCAAAAGCCTATTTTAATAGTGTCACCATTGACAACAGTGTCTGCTGCTGGAATATAAGGCCGAATCAATTATGCCAGTAGGCTTGTTACTTGGCTTGGCATTTTGGCTTCAATACATTTGTGATAATTCTAGTCGGAAAAAAGGAATCAACGTGAAATGAAAGTTTGTCTCTTTTGTATGTAAAGCATATTCTCAATTACTTTATTGTGGATTTTAGTAAGCCATCGTACGTTGAAGGCAATTTGAGCATGTTTAAAAATAATTTTGGTGATTATAGCACCAATTATTTGAAGAATGTCGACTAAGGTATGGAGGAGAGCTCGATTGTTGTTTCTTTATATATGCCTGATGCAGATGAAAATGTTGATCGCTGGTTTCATTAACTTGTGCTTTTTCTATGGCGTATTGCTCAAAGAGTTTACTCAAATCTGACGGAGATCTCTCTAGAGAGGATTGCTTAACATCAGTAGATGCTAGACTAATGAATGTACACGAGGCTACCTTATGCTTGGTTATATTCATGATCGGAAAGTAAACACAACAAGAACGATAAAAAGAAACAACTAGTTATTGTTATTTTATAATATATGACCCATCTAATTTATAGGTTCTAATAACAGAACGCTAAACCAAAAATGCTTTTACAAATTGAGCTAACGGAATTTTGACCTGAATTTCCGTCGCTAAATTAATTCTTCAAATTATCTTTCAAAATATACCAAAAACAGCTACTGCAGCAAAACGTGGTTTTTGTATGTTTTTCGACGACTGGTTAAATACAATGGGTTTGGTGTTTACTTCAAGTTCACAAACTTGATTTAAAGAATTGTTACCACAACCCGTGCAATCAATTATTGTTAAATTGTATTGCCTATATATTTATTTGTGACTGCATTAAAACTGTGCATCCGACAATTCCAGTCAAGTGCAATTTATGCAAGACTTCTATAAGTAAGATCCGTATATCTCATTTTGCTTTCCATATATATGCAACGCGCTTTGATCCTCGCTAGTCACTTTGCCATCATATTCTGATGATGATCATGAAAGGTCGAAAGGCGTCAGTGCGTGCGACTGGCGGTAATTTTGCTATGTTGTTCGAAGACTGGTTAAATAAAATTGGATTGGTGTTTACTTCAAGCTCGCAAACTTTATTTAAATAACTGTCATGTGTCAGTCAATTATATTATGTATTTTATTTTTCAATTAATTTGCAAGATGCCGACGGCACAATTTGACCGGTTACAACTATTAAAATAATTTTTTTAAGAACAGTTAAGTTGTAAAACATACGTGACCTTTAATTTTTATTGTTAACAACAGAGTACTTGCACAAAACCGCTTTCAGAGATTGATTGACCGAATTTGGAACTGAAATGTCGCGATTACATAAGTTTGTAGAGGTGAACTTGGAATTGTAAGAATAGAAGCGACTACATATTGAACTGATAGATTTTAGAGCTATAATTACTGCTATGAAACAAATTCGTAGACTTGACCATAATGTTTTTATCACACTGTTGAATTGATTAATCAAATTGGCATGGAACTTGACTTTGCAAACGTTTAAAGTAGTTATTATGCATGATGTTGTCCAGAAAAACTATGATGATTCACACAATAATATTTTGTTGCGGTGATTTGTACTAAAAATACAACGCCATTGATGTTACGCTGACAAATTGTCACCAATTGTGTCGTAGATTCAAAAATAGATGGTCTAAATTGCAATAAAATAATTAATTACTACCTATTTGCTCTTTAATAATAATCTGCACATTTGGTACACCAAACAAAGAATAAATCCTGCAATACATTTCACACGAAACGCGATCTGACCTGCGCGCTACCTGCAATTGATATCGCATTTATGCTTCTCAGGTTATTACACCTGTTGTCTTATTTACGTTTTTACTCACTCAGTGTCACAAACTCAGCTAGCTGTAAGTCACGCCAATCTTCTTGTTGCTGCGCATCCGGGCTATCGTAATCAAACCATTTATAAATCGGATTTATATGATTTTCAGCCTTATTTTGTTGCTGCAGACTGTCAGTTTGCCTGGAAATACCATTCTCTTTTATATACGACGAGTTGTACTGTAACACGCGGCTCCGCGTTACAACCCAACGATGTTCAATTTTGACAAATATAGTGCTCTTTAAGCTCAAATAATCTAACTGTTTTTACACAATCTTTCCCTTAACCGTGATTTTAGAAACAATCTCTGTTAGTTTCAAGCAATTTTAATTGAGATTTCTTGAACTACAATTTTAATTGTAATTAATAGGGTTTTGTTCAATATATATACACACCCCGCGCAATACGCAGGGAACATGTGGTGGATTAAAGTGCCCTTGTGGATTTATTGTCCTTCTTTGAATTATTCTCAGTTTACACAATTAATTGCTTTTCGTATATCCGGATATCAGTGTTCAATGTATTATTATAATTAAATAATTTAAGAACCTAGCAAACAGTAGAATAATTATTTGCGATGTTTTTACAAGACCGTTTTTTCACAATTTTATCCATCAATTACCTGTGACAATATTTGCCAGTGCCTTTATTTATATCATCATATATTTTCAATTATTTACGCGTATTCATCAAGATTCAGACGTTTTTGTTCCTGATAATTACTTGTGTATTGACATTCAATTGTGTTGACAATATATCGTTTTGTTGCAGTCTAGAGCACGGTCCGTTTTGTTTAACTGTGAATTGATTCATGCTTAGCTACCCCATTTGCAATAAACGGATGAAAATGAATTAGTTTTCTCACATCACCCTTTGGGAAAGGAACATGGATTAATTCTGAACGCGGATCCTAATAACAGCTACCAGAGAGTATGCAGGAGGATTATTTCGCACTAAATAGGCAACTAGCTCGCAGAAACTCTTACATTACACCACTTGTACCAAATTCCCAAGAAACTCCATGAAATGTCATTGGAGCCGGCTTATCCTCCAAAAGGAGTCAGCCGCAGTAAAGTAAGTATATAAATAGTGCCCCGTTTCGTCAAACTCACGCCAACAAAGAATTAATCAGCATCTAGCTTTTGAGAACTTCAAGCACTTTGAATGAATGCCACAAAAGAAAGTAAATCCTAAGACACAAATCACAGCAAAACACCCTCTCGAGATCACAATACTCTAAGACAGCCGCATGATGACGGGTGTGTCCGATGTAACACTGCCATCTATTCGCGACAGCACTCACACACATAAGATGACGTCCAGTTCAGGAAATGCAGGAATCCTGGTGGTGAGCCCAGCAACAGGCCGCACCAACACATGGACACAGTACAAAATATGCCAATTCGATCCAGACTTCCTTGACGAGTGGGTCGACGATGTTACTTTATTGGCCAAGGTGTCCAATATAACAGACGAGGGTTCAATAGTTTTGAGGGCTTGAGAGACAATCCCAATGTCTTTCAGACGCGGACTAAAAGACATCCTGCATCAATACACTGAGGGCACATGTGCGCAGCCATGGCAGAGCCTGCAACGCGCCGTCAAGCAGCGCCTCGCACCAGATTGAGAAGACAGGCTTACAGAATTGATGAGCGAGATGTTCCTAGGTAGCCACACGCCTTCTGAGCTATTTAGGGAGATGGAGCAGAAAGCCTTGGAATTCAACCGGCCCAATGAAATCTTAATGCGACTATTCATACAGAAGCTCCCTCCGTCACTCCAAGAGATGGCCACGTTCCTGCGCGAATCCGTTGAAGTGCAGGACAACGTTCTGCCGGCACGTTTAGACAAGTGGTGGAAGAAACACCAATACAGCTCACCTGCCCCAGAGAAAGGTTACATCACTTCACGACTGTCCGAATCCCAATCCACCGCATCATCAGCCGGAACAAATGTCACCAATGAGCGCCTCATCAGCCTGCTCGAGAACCTCACCGTCAGGCCAAATTCGGCCTCAGTCGATGCCGTCCATAATAGACGCGACCAGAGCAGGCGTGACCAGCGTCGACCACCGTCCCGGAATAGCGCCAGGAGGTCGACGTCGAGAGACCGGGCCACAGTGCCACAGTTACCAGCGGAGTGGTGTCCGAATCACCGCAGCTATGACCACTCCACACGTTATTGCCTCAGAAACGGCTGCACATTCCCGCGCACAGACGCGACGTTCAAGTGGGCGCGGTCACCTTCAACAAATCAGGAGGATCCGCCCATGGAAGGTTCGGAAAACTGCTGGGGTCAGCCTCCTCGGCGGCAGTAGAGGCTGATCACCCCAAGATCGTTGGCCGCTCCACGTCTGATGGCTCGAAGCACGTTGCTTTCGCGGTAGAGCGCAATCAAACTATTGTATTTACAGCGACGGCTCCAGTCAAGTCATGCTTCAAACTCCCAAATGCCAGCAAACAATCCCATCATCAGTTGCCACTATCGACATACTTTCTCATCCGTAACACAAACTCTGGCAAATTATTCCTTATAGACACTGGATCAGATGTAAGCTTACTACGCCACAATTATTTCGAACCTACCCACCCAGTCGACACCAGCATTTATACTTGCGCCAATGGCTCCAGCATAGTGACGTTTAGGGCACGAGTACACACAATCTCGTTTTCCAACTCAAGAAGATGTTTCAATTATCCTTTCATCATTGCCAATGCGACAAGAAACATCATTGGACGTTACTTATTCGAACAATTTGACCTTACCATTCGTCCAAGAACACGAGAGATACGCACTGCAGACAATCAGTTGCTTTCATCAGCGCTAAAACATACGACTCGCGCTGAAGCAGTCTCATCCATACAGCTAATTACTCCTTTATGCTTGATCTCAAGAGGAAGCGTGCCATCACAGCCCATCGTATACTCATATCGAAACCACTTTCTCATCCTCCACGAGCACGTCCATTGGCGCCACACAAACATAAGGTCGCCGAGCAAGAATTCGCCAAGCTACGTCAACAAGAAATCTGGACAGGATCCAGCTCACCTTATGCGTCGCCTGTAGTAGTTGTATCAAAGAGTACACTAGCGACATTCATGGTGTGTGGGGATTATCGTATTCTCAATTCTTGCCCAAAGAAAAATTCGTACATCCTGTCTACTCAGATCCACTATCGGTCATGCTGTGTAATCAAGGACCGATGGACAAATACTCCGTATCATATACTGCACTCAGATTCACTGGAGGCGGAACTCACAAATATCTTTATATGTCCTTCGGTCTCAGAATGCTTCGCAAACTTTTCAACGCGTTATGGACGAAATACTAGATAGTCTACCATTTGTAATTCCCTACTTAGTTGACATTCTGGTATTCTCCAACTCAATGCGCGAAAATATACAACATATTTACATTCTACTCGCACGTCTAGCAGACTATGGCATCTGGCTTCATGGCAACAAATGTGTCTTTGCGCAAACATTAATTGAATTTCTCGCTCATCAAATTTACCAGAAAGACAAGACACCTCTACCTACTAAGCTTCGTGCTATTCAAGATCTACAGCCTTCAACTACAGTTCGAGAGTTACGGCGTTTCTCAGGCAAGATGAAATACTATTCTTGATTCCAACTTTGCCTTGCCAAGATTCTGGCACATCTTTATAAATACCTCGTGCCAGAAAGCCGTTTTTTCAAGAAATCAAAAAAGATTCAGCTGAAGGATGACGACATGCAGGCTTACGAGGATGCCAAAAGGGCTTTATTCAAAGCGACTATGCTACATTCACCTGATTGGTCACATACTTTTGAATTGATCACAGACGCACCCGACGTTGCCACAGGCGCAGTACTTCAACAGTCCAACAAGGGCATATCTCGACCTATCGCCTTCTACTCGCAAAAACTACAACCTCGCGAGACGCCATATGATACATTAGGATAACAGTTACTCGCAATCTACCGGGCGATCCTACACTTCCACACCTACCAGGATGGCCGCAAGTTCATTATCTACACCGACCACCTTTCTCTACTCCAGATGCTCAGAGGAAAGACTGAGTATTTACATTCACGACGTATCAACTCACAACTTACCCGAATACACGAGTATGAATATGAAGTCACTCATGTCAAAGGATCAGAAAACGTGGTTGCAGTTTCCCTAAGCCGTCCTGCAGAACTCTGTGCTTCTATCCTATGTCCTTCACCTATAAGCACTCAGGAATTGCAAGCAGCTCAGCAAGATGATCCATCACTTCGTACATTTGATGTCAATCGCCTGAAAACATTTGATTATAATGGAACTCTGCTGCAGTGTAAAATAACTGGCGTGGGTCCTCAGCTGTTTATACCTGAAAAACTCCATCACAAAATTTTCGAAGGTTACCATTCAATGAGCCATCCATCTGGCAAAGCCTCAGTGGAAATTCTATCCAGAACATATTTTTGGCCTGGCATGCGGCGAGATGTTAAGAAGTGGTCTAAACAATGTATAGAATGTCAGAAATGCAAAGTGACAAGACACACCAAAACGGTGCCACAAGTCATCCAAGTGCACAAAGTCTGGTTCACGCCCATACACGTTGATCTGGTAACCTTACCTGCCGTGAACAATATACGATATCTACTGTCAATACGGGATCGCACCACTCGATAGTATGAGGCCATACCACTGCTAGACATGAAACAATACACTTTCAGTTATGCCTTAGAGCTCAATTGGTTCGCTCGGTTTGGTGGCCCAGCTGAAGTAACAACCTATCTTGGTGTACAGTTTCTTGGCGAAGGGTTCGAAACCCTACTGAAATATTCTGGTGTCAAACACTCCGTGACTGCGAGAGCAAATGGTTTCGTCAAAAGGCCACACCGGGAACTGAAGGCGGCACTCAAGGCCAGCCCAGAAGAAAATTGGCTTGCGGCTTTACAAAAAGTACTCCTATCAATGCGTGCAAGACCTCTGGAGCCGATCAAATGTAGCTCCGCTGAAATAGTATTTGGCGAATGCCTACGGCTGCCTAATGAACTAGTGGGATCACGCTTTGAAACTGCGATAACGATGAACGATCCGGCATTTCTGTTTCCACTTCACAGTTACCTAAATTATAACGCTCAGAATCGGCCGATCTGTCATACACGTCAGCAACATGGTCCAATATATAAACGAAAAGATTTTGATAGCTGCAATTTGTTCTTCGTCAACAACGACATGGATAACAGTATTCTAGCTAAACCGACTCGCGATCCTTCTCGTGTGTTAGATCGACGTCAGAATTTCACTATTTTGGAGATTAATGGCAAAGCTGAAGCTGTCTCCGAACACAGATTATCCCCGGCCGACGTTGATTCAAATGACCTGCTGTTCCGCGATGTTGACATATCAGGCGGCAAAGAAACGATAATTTCACCTCCAAACAGTTTTGCTGACCACAGACTGACGCCCGACATCTCACCTACAACGAGCCAACTGACGCAATCACGCCGCCGCGAGAAACAGAGGAACCAGAATCAGTGTCGACAAAGCCAACATCAGTGTTCATTCGTTACGGCAGAACCATAACACCTGTAAGGTTAGCCCCCTTCATTGTGTACTAATTTTCATTGGCAGGGGGGTGTATGTAACTCGCGGCTCCGCGTTTAACCTAACGAAGTTTGATTTTGATAAATATAATGCTCTTTAAGGTCAAATAGTCTAACTCTGCTTTTACACAATTTTTCTATTAACTGTGATTTTAGAAACAATCTCTGCTAGTTTAAACAGTTTCAATTGAGATTTCCCGAATTACAAATTTAATTATAATTAATAGGGTTTTGTTTAATAAATATACACACCCGCGCGCAATACGCAGGTAACATGCGGTGGATTATAGTGCGTATGCGGATTTATTGACTTTCTTTGCATTAATCTTAGTTTACATTATTAACAACAGTTTAGAAATGATTCCACGCATCAGGACATCAGATGTTCCTCAATCACATTCCTAAAATCCTATAATTCGATGGTTTATTATAATTGAAACATTCAAAACCTGGCAAAGAGTGGATTAATTATTTCCTTTTTAAGTATTTGTTTAAAACATGATGTTATTCCTAATTTTTTTTGTTTTAAATTAAATTTCAAGTTAAATGCTTATGGCATGTCTCTTAAGCATAACCTTTGTATAAATATTATAAAAACTATGATTCGTGATTTAGTTAAACATAAGATTATACTTATTAAGGAAGAAACTAAACTAAGATCAATGTTAACTTCTCTTTTGCACGCAGATGATTTTAAATGCATTGAGGATTTCAGTGATAAAGCCCCTAATATATAAATAAAAAAGTAAGAATTAGACATTATATAAAATTAGCTGACGGGAATTTATAGACCCCAAGAAAGTGATAATTTAATTGGGACTAATAGAATAGTAAATCTCTCAACATTAAATTTTAAGAAAGATCAAGTTGAACTACTTAACCGTGGTTTAAACATGGCTATTCCTAATAAAAGATCGGTTAGAAATGAATTAATTTGTGAGGTTGTCAAAACGGCACAACATCTTTCGGATAATGATAGGGTGAAATTTTTAATTAGACCTTGCCTCAATCGTTTTAACACACCAAGAGGATAAAGTTAGGCCTAACTATGAAATTAAACGTCTCAGAAAGTATTTAGTATCAAATAATGTTATATGTCTTAAGGCGGATAAAGGAAGAGCTACAGTTCTGATGAATCAATCTGATAATAACAATAAAATGATAGAACAGTTAAGTAATGCTGAAGTATACACTAAAATAACAAAAGACCCTACCGATAAGACACAAGGGCAAGTAAAATTATTAATCAATAATATGATTGCTAATAAGGAATTGAATTTGACGCATGGTAACACTCTCATTCAAAGAGATAGGATTGCACCCAGAGTTTATGGTTTAGTTAAAGTGCATAAGCCGGGTAATCCTTTAAGAATTATTGTGAATGTACAACATTCCCCAACATATAAAATTTCAAAGTTTTTGTGGCATAGAATAAGAAAATATTCCTATTTCTTAGAACATACCGTGCTTAATTCATATCATTTGGTTAAAATTTCTGATAAATGTGTACTAGATGAAAAGGATAGATTAGTAAACTTAGATGTGGTATCTATGTATACAAATATACCGGTACCTGAGGCTCTGGATTGTTTTAGACATTTCCTAGTTGATCACTCATTAATATTAGAAGGCAGTAAAATGACGTTAGGACATGTCATGGAGATGATGTGTATTTGCATGTTCTCCACTTATTTTAAATTTCGGAACGAATTTTATAAACAAATTAGAGGTGTTCCGATGGGACAACCTTTGTCGGTCCCAATAGCTAATATCTTTATGCATTATTTGGAAAATAATCTGTTGGATAAGATTCCACTGAGACCAAAATTGTACCTACGTTTTTTGGATGATATATTACCATGGTGATAATGAATTGGTAAATTTCTTAAATGTATCTAATCGAATGAGCGAACTCCAATTTACCTTATAAAGAGAATCGTCAGGTGAATTACAATTTTTGGATGTCAAATTAATTAGAAATGGTCAGAAATTGGGAAGACAATATTTATAGGAAGAGTGCTTATTCAGGAATCCTTCTTATTTCAAGTCCAATCACCCGTATCGTATGAAAGTCGGTATCTTAAAGTCATTAACATTAAGAAGTCTCAAGTTAACAGATATAAAGCATAGGAAGTTAGAATTAGGTAGACTACGCGATATATTCAAGACTAATGGTTACCCTTCTCATTTATTAGATGCAACAATGAGGGACGTGCTGAAGAAATTTAATTTGAGATACATAAAAGCGGATAAGGAGAAGGAAGAGCGGAAGGTCATGGTATTACTGGACTCTATATTAAGATTGAAAGTGAAATAATTAGCTTTAAAATACAATATAAGGACCGTTTTAAAACAGCCCCTTACACTTGGCACTATAATCCCTAACCAAATAGAATAGATTGAACCCTTAGACACATCAGGATTGTATGCGATCCCATGCAATAATTGTAGTCTCAAGTATGTTGGTGAGACCATGCGCCCAATAAAAGTAAGAAGAGGTGAACATAAAACTGTAGTGGAGACTGAGCATACTATCAACTGGAAGGAATGCAAACGCATAGCAATATGTGGTCGTAATAGGGTGACGAGATTGATTAGGGAATCTATAGAAATTAAATCTAAAGATAATATTATGAATGAAACAGCTATTGAAAAATCTTTAGGTCCGATTTTGAATACTGCATTAGCCAATGGAAGGAAAAGCCGATTGCATGAATTGGTAACTGCAGCTAGCTCCAGTAAAAGATTAAGAACATCAGATTACGATTGACTAATTAGTGGGCTTATTATTCAAGAAATGAATAATCCATTATTATGAATATAGTCTTCAAAATTTCATCTCTAACTATTCGTTTGATTTTAAAACAATTAGTGATTTCAACCATAATTTTCTGTTTTGCACCCCCACCCTACCTATTGAAATTATTCTAATAATAAAATATTTATAAGTAATAATTTATCTGACGCGTGCAAAGGGCAAATTAATGTCTATTGACTGCAGTTTTATTTAGATGTACGTACATGTGTATCAAAAATAATTTAACCAAGTTTTTTAGTTATGCATACACATACGCATGCACTTGTGTGGCGTGCGCCTATTTAGTAGTATGCCAATAACTGTTATTAACTTGTCTATCTTGAGTACAAACTAGTGGTTTTAATTGTAATTCAACATGTGCATTAGTCTTTTGGACTTCTAGTTTTATCACTCATGGCATGTTTTTATGGCGAATGTTTGTGAATTATGTGTCTCCCCATGAACCACCATGAAAATGTAGGAAATCATTAATAAATAGACAGCTACCCAGCAAAAGCTATTACTTAAACTACAAAACATCCTACAATCTGATATATTCAAGGTATCTAAGTTTATGGATATTATACCGAAGTGACTCACTAAGAAATTATGTAAAATAAGGATTAAACGTGATAATATAAAGGAGTGTAGTCTTATCAATAGTATAAAAAATGAGGTTAGATTTGATTAATGAAGAAATTAAATCATCACTGCTGATAATCCGTCAAAGTTCAGAAAGAATTATTTTGGGCAAAATGAAGAGTAATCCTAGATAACAGTAAATATAAGGCAAAATTAAAGCTCATATTACCTGTGGATAAAACTGGGTTTAAATTTATATGTGAATTGGACGAAATATTTGGCAATTTGATATGTAATCCACAGAACGGAAGCAATTTCATAGATCTAACTGATCCTCCGGGTTACCAGGAACCAGGACTTGTTATTGACAGTGATGCATCGATAAAATTAATGTTAAAAATAAAATCAAAAACAAAAGGATCATCTTGATTTACCGATTGATAACCTACTTCAATTAACTATAACTTTTATGAATGCGCTCTGCAATTTAATAAATAGAATTTTGAAGAATGGGAAATTACAAATCGATATTCTAACGATAGTGGCTAAACCATTGCCAAAAGTAAGTGAACGTGCGTCAGTGATTATAGACTATTTCTATTATTCCTTCATTTTTGAAGATACTAGACCATTTAGAATGTATGTTGCCGGTTGGTTTTGAAATAAGTCAACATGGATTTACGAAAGCTAGATCGACAATTACTAATATGTTTTCTATGTGGAAATATAAATATAAGAATAGAACAGAATAGATTGATCAATCGCCTTAACCAGTCGGCCATTTTACAGGTGAATTAAACGGAGCATGAATTTATCTATGAATTGAAGGAATTATTTGGTAAATTAATATGTAATCGACAGAATAAGAGGATTATTATGGATCCAACTGATCTTTCGGGTAACCAGGACCTGGACTTGTTATCGACAGTGATGCATTGATAAAATTAATGTTAAAAGTAAAATCTAAAAAAAACAAAATGATCACCTTGGTATATCGATTGATAACCTACTTCAATTACCTTTAACATTTATCAATGCGCTCTGCATTTTTATAAACAGAATTTTGAACGATGAAAAAATACCAGTCGATATTCTAACGATCGTAGCTAAACCGTTGATAAAGGTAAGCAAGACATCATGCGCCCATGGTTATAGAATAATTTTATTATCCATTCATTTTTTAAGATAATAGAACGACTGATACTATAACATTTAGAATTTATGTTTCCAGTTGATTTTGATATAAGCTAATATAGCTTTACGAAAGATCGATGGACAATTACTAATATTTTTTTTCCATGTGGAAGAATGTAATTACACTATACGATAAATATTTGGATGCATAATTGTCTGTATAGATATCTCAAAAGCTTTTAATTTCATATATTTTGATGCTATTTTGAATGCGATTATGGCAATGATTATTAATCCGAATATTTTTAGATTACTTCGGTATTATTTATATAATAGAAGAAAGAGTATTCAAGTAAATGATTTGAGATCAGGACGGCTAAAAGTAACAAGTAATATTCCACAAGGATAAAGCTTGGGGCCAATTTTATTTAAAATTGTATTTGCACATTTGAAAACTAAGATCCACATGGCCGAGTTTAGAATTTTGCTGATGATTTGAAAATCGTATTTCCAATAGATCCAAAATCAATCGAGTTTTCTAACAATAACGTAACACTAGATTTGTATGACTTGTGTAGGTATTTAATAACATTAAGGCTGAGAATTAACAGTGACTATTCAAAAGCTTAGAAATAAGCAATAAAACGTATTTAAATATATTTATTTTCATGATGGTGTGATTAATGCTGTTTTTGAGATAAAACTTCAGCAAAAAATTAAGGATTTACGCATAAAAATTTAATATACAGCTTCTTCTGGGAGACATATTGAAAGAATAGTTTGTAGGAGGTGTTTCGATTTATGTAAGGTGGTATTGCGACGTAGCTGGTTATTTAGCGATGATATGCAATTCCCACATGTGCATGGTAGCTGACGTCGGAAGAAATGGGTCTCGTAGGCCGTGCTTATAATCAGTCTCGTGACGAGAGAAGGCTAAGTCGAATTACCTTACGTGTATTATGAACAAGGGTGGAAAGAAAATTAAAATTCGCTGTTAGTCAAAATTGACCGTGCTCTAGACGACAACAAAATAAAATATTGTTAACAAAAAGTTACTATCTATGCATAAAATCAAAGTCATAATAAACACAATAAGTAAATCAAGAATGTCTTATCAGTGTAGTTACTGTTCACGGATAAACGATTAAAAACACACAAAATATAAATCCTGGCTTTGATAGTTACAAAACATAAATCCACTGCATGCTACCGGCATATTACGCGCGGGTGTGTGTTATTATTAAACAAAACCATATCAATTACAAATAAAATAGCAGTTCAAGAAATCTCAATTAAAACTGCTTGAAACTAATAGAGATTGTTTCCATAAAGTTATGAGAAAGATTGTCTAAAACCAGAATTCGTATAAGTGACCCTAAGGAAAATCGGATCTGTTGAAATAGAGATTCTTTGGGTTGTAATGCGGTGCCGCGCGTTCCATACACCCCCGACACTGAAAATTAGTACACCGTGAAGGGGGCTAACCATACGGGAGATATTATCGCTCTGCCGTAACGAGTAAATACTGATGTTGGCTCTGTCGACACTGACTCTCTTTCCTCTATCTCTCGCGGCGTCAGTTGGCTCTGTAGCTGGTGAGCTGTCAGGCGTTTGCCGGTGGTCAGCCAAACTGTCTGGAGGTGGAAGTGTCGTCCCTTTGTCGCCTGACTGGTCAACCTCAAGGAACAGAGGGTCATTTGGATGTGCCGCTTGAAATTCTTGAGTACTTATAGGTGAAGGATACAAGGTGGAGGCACAGAGTTCTGCAGAACGGTTCAGGTGTCTGCAACTATGCTTTCTGACCCTTTGACGTCAGTGACTTCATATTCATACTCGTGAATTCATGTAAAATGCGAGCTGACACATCGTGAATTTAAATACTCTTTATTTGCTCTGAGCATTGGGAGTAGAGGAAAGTAGTCGGTGTAGAGCTTGATTTTCGGCCATCCAGATAGGTGTGGAAGTTTAGGATCAACCGGTAGATGGAAAGTAACTCTTTACCTAATGCATCATATCGCGTCTCACGAGGTTGCAGTTTTTGCGAGAAGAACGCGATAGGTCGGTATACGGCATTGATGGGCTGTTGAAGTACTGTGCCTAGGGCAACGTCAGGTGCGTCTGTGATCAATTCAAAAGGTTGTGACCAATCAGGTGAATGTAGCATGGTCGCTTTGAACAAAGCCCTTTTGGCATCCTCGTAAGCCTGCATATCGTCATCCTTGAGCTGAATCTTTTTTGATTTCTTGACAAAACGGCTTTCTGACACGAGGTATTTGTAAAGAGGTGCCAGAATCTTTTCAAGGCAAGGTAGGAATCAAGAATAGCAGTTCATCTTGCCTGAGAACCGTCGTAACTCTTGAACTGTAGTTGGAGGCTGTGTATCTTGAATGGCACGAAGCTTAGCAGGTAGGGGTTTCGTGCCTTTCTGGTAAATTTTATGACCGAGGAATTAAATTTATGTTTGCGCAAAGACACATTTGTTGCAATGAAGCCGAAGGCCATAGTCTGCTAGATGTGCGAAAAGCATGTCGATATCCTATATATATTCGGGCATTAATTTGGAGAATATCAGAAGATCGTCTAAGTAGGGAATTACAAATGGTAGACCATCTAGTATTTTGTCCATAACTCGCTGAAATGTTTGAGATGCTTTCTTGAGACTGAATGGCATATAATGAAATACGTGTTTGCCACTTCCTGTGAATCTGTGTGCAGTATAGTATACGGAGACTTTGTCCATCGGTACTTGAAAGTAGACTTTTACGTGGTCGAGTTTTGAGTACACAACATGTCGGACAGCAGATCTGGGTAGGCCAGCTGGATTTGGCAGAATGTACGAATCAGACTGTGTGCAAGAATTGAGAATACGATAATCCCCGCACACTCTGAACTTTCCGGATTCACTTTTTGGTATCACTTCCACAGGCGACAAATATGGTGAGCTGGATAGTGCACAGATGCCTTGACGTAGCATGTCGAATTCTTACTCGGTGGCATTATGCTTGTTTGGTGCCAATGGACGTGCTCTGGGAGGATGAGCAAGTGGCTTCGACAAGATGATGCGATGAGCTGTGATGGCACGCGTCCTCTTGAGATCGGGCATAAAGTAGATATGTTTGAAAATCTTTTCATGTCGCCTTAGAAAATCGTCCAGTTGTGGTACAAGAGGAACTGGAGGAATTATCTGAATAGATGAGACTGGTTTGGCACGAGTCATTTGTTTGAGCGCTGATGATAGCAACTGATTGTCAGTAGTGCGTATCTCTCGTGTTTTTCGACGTATAGTGAGGTAAAAATGCTCGAGGAAGTCACGCCAATGATGTTTCTTGTCGTGTTAGCGATGATGAAAGAATACTTGAAACATAGTTTTGAGTTGGAGAACGTGATTGTGTGTACTCGTACCCAAAAACGTCGCAATATTTAAACCATTGGCGCAGGTAAGGTTGCTAGTGTTGACTGGGTGGGTGGGTTCAAAATAATTGTGGCAGAGTAAGCTGACGTCTGAACCAGTGTCTATGAGGAATAATTCGCCAGAGTTTGAGTCATGAATGAGAAAAGATGTTGACACTGGCAAATGACGATGAGGATGGTTGCTGGCATTTGGGCGTTTGAAGCATGACTTTACTGGAGCCGTCGCTGTAAAGACAATAGTTTGATTGCGTTCTACCGCGAAAGCAACGTGCTTCGAGACTGAGGACGTCGGGCGGCAAACGATTTTGGGGTGTTCAGCGTCTACTGCCACGGAGCAGGCTGAACCCGGAAGTTTTCCGAACCCTGAGTTCTCGCAGTTGACTGCGTCCATCTTAACGTCGCGTCTGTGCACGGGAATCAGCAGCCATTTCTGAACCAATAGCGCGTGGAGTGGCCATAGCTTCGATGATTCGTACATGACTCCGCCGGAAGCTCTGTAACTGTGGCTAGGCCTCTGAACGCCGACCTCTTGGTGCTGTTTTGGGACAGTGGACGACGCTGGTCACGCCTGCTCTGGTCGCGTCTGTAGTCGACGGCCTTGGTCGAGGCCATATCTAGCCTGACGGTGCGGCACTCGAGCAGGCTGAAGAGGCGCTTATTGATGAAATACAGTTTTTGGATTTGCTGTTTGCCAGTAACAGGTGATCCGCAGTAGATTTTATTCTCAATTTTTGTGATATTTGGTATATCTTTAAATTAATTGTGTTGGTATAACTTACACACTCGAGAACCTAATTTTTGTTACCGTGTACCAACTTGGCACCCATAGTGTTGTTAATCTTAACTGGCTCGCTATAGGGATTGGTTTTTAAATCTCATTTTCTTAGACTATTTATGAGATTAACTCCACTACGGCTGATATACATATTCCTATATGAAATTGTATCGTCCAATTTTTCGACATTCCTTACCAAAATATTTTAATGTCTCTAGTGCGCATTACCGGCTCCTACTAGTAAGTCGTCAGCAAGAACGAAACGAATGTGCAAATGACATTTTACCATTTGTTCATGCTGATATTTTTCTTCTTGTACTAGTACCATCAAGCCACATAACGACATGTCTTCATTAATATTTCAACAAAACATCTGACATTTTTCTAAAATATACTATATTTCAAAGGCATGTCCGAATTTAACTCATAACATAAAGAGTTTTTATATCTCATCTTCACATTCTGATATATTTTCGATGACGAAATTGTAAATATAACTTAAAAAGCATTATAAAGAATAAATTTAATAATTTTAAAAGCAAATACGTGCTAGAAAATCAATCGTTAGTGCAGAGCAAGAGCCGTTGATAAAATAATGAATGAAAAGAGTTTCAGGCGAATTTTTCGGATTATTTAATTGCATTTAATTTGGACATTTGAAGGAAGCTAAACGCAGCAATGTTACTAAAATTAACAGATCTTTTGAAATACAAGTAAAAAGTTCTAGCTTATATTCCTGATAATATTTTTACGTTCCATTATTTTAAATGTCAAACAATGCATTACGTTTCTTCTTTAACAATGATTTAAATTTTATTATTTTCAGCATCTAATTTACATCGGCGTGACATTTTTTCCTTTTGTTTAAAGCATTTTTTGAAAAGTATACATGCAGAACAAGATAATTTATCTAAACGCATATTTTTCACGAATATCTTTTATGTGTACTATTTTGTCACTGCAGCGTTTTTGATAAACACATTTACAAGTCAAATATAGAAAAATGTTATAATTTTTACCATGTTTGATTTTATTTCCATATTTTTTTGAAATTGTAACCTTTTATTTATATGAGAATTAATAAACATAGATGGATATGTTGCTCACAGTTGCCGAATAAGTTAATATGTTTTATTTATTAATTTGTGTATTGGACATATGCATTAGATTAAATTATCTGTAATGTGAATAACACAGAATTGCTCCTGGTTCATTCATTCACCTGATTGGTCTCAACCTTTTGAATTGATCACAGATGCATCCGAAGTTGCCGCAGGCGCAGTATTTCAACAGTCCATCAATCGCGTACACCGACCTATCGTGTTCTCTTCGCAAAAACTACAGCTTTGCAAGACGTGATATGCTACATTATGGAAAGAGTTACTCGCAATCTAACGTTCGATCCTACACTTCCACACCTATCTGGATAGCCAAAATTTCAAGATCCACATCGAGTACCTTTCTCTTCTCTCAATGCTCAGAGGAAAGAAGAGTATTTATATTTACGAGGTGTCAACTCGCAACTTACACGAATACACGAGTCGTCCTGCAGGACTCTGTGCATCCAGCCTGTGTTATTCACTTATAAGTACTCAGCAATTACAAGCAGTACAGCAAAATGACCCGTTATTTCTTGATATTGACCTATCATGCGGCAAAGAGACGATTATTCCACCTCCAGACAGTTTTCCTGACCACGGGCTGACGCACTACATCTCACTAGCAACAGAGCTAACTAACGTCGTCACGCCGTCACGAGAGATAGAGGGACCAGAGTCAGTGTCGACAGAGCCATCATCAGTATTTACTCTTTACGGCAGAGCCATAACACCTCCTGTAAGGTTAGCCTCCTTCATTGTGTGCTAATTTCCATTGTCAGGGGAGTGTATGTAACGCGGAGCTCCGCGTTACAACCCAACAAATCTGAATTTTGACAAATATAGTTTTGTTTAAGGTCACATATGCTAATTCTGGTTTCACAACATATTTCTCCTAACTGTGATTTTAGCAACAATCTCTGTTAGTTTCAAGCAGTTTTAGTTGAGATTTCATGAACAGCCAATTTAATTTTATTTAATAGGGTTTTGTTTTATAAAAAAACTCGCCAGCGCGAAATACGCCGGTAACATGCAGTGGATTTAAGTGACTGAACGTTCAAAGCCAGGATTTATATTTTGTGTGCACTTCATAAAAAATCATTGAATCTAAACTATACTCCTAAGACATTATGGATTTATATTTTGTGTACTCTTCATCAATGATCCGTGACTCTAAACTATATTCCTAAGGCATTCTGGATTTATATTCTGTGTGCTCTTCATCAATTATCAGTGACTCTGAACTATACTCCTAAGAGATTCTGGGTTTATATCTTCTTTCTCTTTCAATCATTAACATAAAAATAATTAACGATTCAGCCAAAACATTCTGGATTTATATATTTTGAATAATTTCTCATTCACAAAAAAATGTCAATTCTGCCGAGACATTCTGGATTTATTATTTTGTTCATTATGACTATTTTTGTGCTAAACTTGGATTAATAATGAATTTGATTTTACTTCGCAACATTATATTCACTAATAGTATGATGCTTCGATTAAGCCTTCTCACATCACCCATCGGAAAATGGACGGGAACTAATCATAAGCACGGATCTCAATATCAGCTACCAGGCATATGTTGGAATGGTATAGCATCACTAAATAGACAGCTACCCCGCAAAACCTCTTACAATAACTACAAAACCTACTACAATATATCCAATTTGAGAAAATTGTTGCGGAAATTCAGAACTCCATGAAGGTACTGAAGAATGAGAACAACATTATTAAAAGAGCAAGTCTAAATTAGAAACTGACGTTGGTGTGTATGCAGCAAAATTGGAGTTTGCGGAAAAGAGAAATGAAACTTTAAGTGCTGTAGATGCCCTTTTGTCACTACCATAAGATAGACTCTGCAATGCCACGCCCGGATTATCCATATATGCGGTATGATCATCTAATTTGGAAAACTTAAGTACCTCTGAACTATCTTTAAAACTACATTCTTTAAGTCCACCTTCTAATTGCTCTGTATCCTAAATATTTAATAAACCAGCATTAATATTACAAGAAGATTTCTGGCAATTTATAAATTATAACTATAAGTGTGTTCACCCAAATACGCTGATATCCACAGATGACAGAACGATACGGTGGTGGCGTTGAAAATAAGTATCCACGTCAATTGCCTCAAGCAAATTTGAGATCCTTCCCAAAAATGTGTATATAGAACGATAGCTGGATACAAATTTCAATACTTTATTAGCAAAGAGTATTCAGATAGAAACATGCAGCAAAGCGTTCATGCAACTCAATAACTCAGAAAAACTCTTTTATAAACATTCACCAAGACAAGTCAAAAACTTCGACAATATGAACAAAAGAAACTAAAAAAATTAAAATATTAAAAAAAAACAGAATATTGTTTTACGAAACCAGAGATAACATTGAATTTCCAAAAAATTAAAATTTGATTTATTTTTATATGAGGAGTTAATTGATGTCCAAAAATTAATTAACCTCCACATACACCCTCATGTTTAAGATATTTACTTATAGATTACGATGTCTTTATTCTTTGGTTTCTTGATGAATGTTCCAGAACAAGACTCAACATATTGTGCTGGTACTTCACTTGGTTTAACTTTCATATTGCATTGTTCTCTATCCTCGTTCGTCATATTTTTAATCTTTATTTCTTTCCCACATTTATTTGGCTCTTCCTTTTTCACACGCATTTAAGAGTCACATCTTGCCCCAGCTTCTTAATAGATATCGTTCCTCAGTCTTCTCCTCCGTCCGTGTAAATTGTGGAATGTAGCGATCCAGTGCTACACATTCTACTGTGCCATTTACTTCTACAAATGCATATTTATCGGTCGTATAATTGACTTTACAAGTTTGACACCGGGCACATTTCCTTACCCAAGCTCTTATGTCTTTCGACATCTTAGGCCATACATATATATCAGTGACCATCCTGATAGTTACCTTAATGAAAGGATGACCAAATTTGTGCAGCTGTTGAATTACCTTATACCTTAATTCTAACAATACGTGCGGTCTAGTTTGGCTCCTGGAGATTTCACATAGTAAAAGCTTATCTTCAATCTTCCTGCGCGTATATGTGGAATTCTTTACCAACACAGCTACTAAAGGATCACCAACCTGTGCTTCCATCAATTGCTGGACAAAATCATTAGAAGATACAATAGAGCATACGTGTGACTCCGAATGAATCATATCTTCATCGGATATGTCTGGTCTACTGAAAGTTTCTGCCACCACATTCTCTTTTCCTGAGCTATGACTAATGGTAAAATCAAATTCTGCGAGTCGGGTTATTTGTGAATTCACCCGCCGAGAATAATTAAACCTATTTGCTTTCCATAGGAGACTTGTAAATGGTTTATGATCAGTTAATATCGTAAATTGAGGTGCATCCAAGTAATGCTTAAAATGCAGCACAGCAGAATAAACCGCTAGCAACTCCTTTCCAAGCGTGGCATATCACTTCTCGCGATCATGGAGTTTCCGACTATAGAATTTAATCGGCTTGACTATACCATTATCTCCTTGATGTAACACTGCCCCTTATGACCTCATCGGAAACATATTTGACCAGCTAAAACGGCTTAGCCCAATCCACAGGTACTAATGTGGTAATTTGGCTTAACAGGTCTTTGGTCCGCTGGAATTTCAACTTGTCATCTTGGCTTAAATTAATAGGCCAGGACTTCTTGATCGTGCTCCGTTCACGAACTAAATGTCGAGCTAGCGAGCCAAAAATTCCGGCTAAACCTGGTATAATTGACTATAATAGCTAATCATCTCTAAAAATTGACGCAATTGACGTAGAGTTCTGGATTCTGGCACATATCTGATTGCTTGGATCTTATTTTCCAAGAGTTTAATTCCCTCTTTTGAAATAGAGTGTCCAAGAAATTTTACATTTTAGCAACCAGTCTTACTCTTCTCCGGCTTGACTACTAAACCATAATGTTTCAGTTTAGATAACACGACATCCAAGTGCACCCGGTTTTCCTCCCTAGATTGTTTATATATATATATATATAATACACTCTAGCAAATGGGCAGTCTTGAAGAAATTCCTAAGTCAGACACTGGAATGTCTGACGTGCATTCCTTAAACCAAATAGCATACATAAGAATTCATGCGATCCTTCTCCAGAAAATCGCACTGCGCTGAGCGGTATAGATTCTGCTTCCAAAGGTACTTGCTTGTACGCTTTCTGCAGATCTAACGTAGTGTAAACATCATACCCCATTGCATCCCTGAGCAATGTACTCTAGTTCGACAGAGGATACGAATCGCCTTACGTTACCGAGTTCAATAGACGATAGTTCCCACAAACCCTCGATTAACTTGGTTCAAGTTTGGGTACCACCACTATTGGAGATGCAAAGTTGAAATTTGAACCCCAAATAATTCTTTCTTCTCTCAATCGCTTAAATTCTTCAATATCAACCTGCTGCTTATTTTGTTCTAACTGCTGAGCCTTCTGTGAACTGGGTAGTGGTTACACCAACTCAATTTAGTATTCTATGCCTGTCTTTAAATCCTTGAGCTTAGCATTGAATGGTAGAAACACGGCCAGGTGTTTCTCGATGACATCCATCAAGTCACCTTCAACGACGGGTCTGGGCAGTCTCACTGACCTAACTAGAGAAGTTATTGACTCTGCATATGTCACTATCCCAGTGTCTTGTCCAATGGTTCTAGATTAGGGATCTGAAGCGAGGTTAAAATAGATACAAATATCCATCCCAATGATGTTTTCCTTTATATCAGTGGCCAGAAAATTCCATGTATTTGGCGATTTCTGCCCAAATGTCACTGACAAATCTTTAACTCCCTTAAGCTCAATTGGACTTCCATTGACAGCCTATAATTCAAAATCAATGTGGGACTATCAATTTACACCATATCGGATCGAACTATGCTCACCTCTGCACCCGTGTCTATTAAGAAGTTAAACTCTCTAAGTTCATCTATTATAAAGAATTTATTGTTGCTATAACCAGCAACCTCTTTGAGATTACATTCCTGCCAAAATCTATCAGATTTATGGACTGCATTACTACGCGTTTCTTCTATCGAAGCTTCCAAACGAAACTTCGATGATTTTAGGATGCCTCGAATATGCATCCCTTGGAGCATTGCATGCGCAATTCCCTTACGGCTTCTACTAGCGGGGGTTCTACTAGTTTTCCGACAGTTTACACCAGGCTACAGTAAGATTACTTCGTTTTCATCAGGGACCACCCAACCTTGGAAACGTGCATCATTCTCCTCTGACATTTTCCAAACTCGGCTTATTTAAGATGCGAAATGCACCACTCGCGTGGTCCTTGCATATCCTCATGCGATTCGCCCTCCGATGCTTAGAAGTTGAAGTTTGACCCTGAGATTTCACCACACCTTTGTTGGAACTTTCCATCTTAGGATTTATCCAACCCACATCTCGTCGGAGGGTACTTAATTCATTCTCTACGGTAAGGGTGCTCTCTGAGAGATGTCAGAGTTGCTGCTCCAGACATGAATCTGCTGTTACTGCATACACTATTGGTTCATTCTGACGATAAACTTTGTCTAACCATTTGAACTTCTTTGGCCACTCTAGTTCCAATATGTCATAGACATCCTAAGTGGCTCTTAATCTAACAGGAAATTCTGCTACAAATATACTGTTTATTACTCCATCAGAAATATCAAGCTTGATGGATTTTGAAATAGGTCTGTAATAAAATTCAGATGGGAGTTTATTTCCCATGATTTCCTGACGTAATAAGTCAGTCATCCGTTCAATCCTCTCTGGTTGATATCATCCATGAAATTCTTTGACTAGAAGCTCAAATGCATTTACAGGTTAGTTCTCAGAAGCAAATTTCCTGAGTCTAAATACCTTCTTTTTTAAAGGCTCAGGCAAACACCACCAGGCCGAGGCAAACCATTCTATAGTGTCGTTTATTCTTTTTATTTTTAAATAAATATTTGCTTCTTCGACTCACTCAGAATGGTTGTCTGGTCTAAACATGGTGAGCATAAAATTGATATCCATAGAATTGCGGCAAAAGCGACCATATAGATCACATCTTTCCGCATAGAGCATCCTGGCGTGGTCGCTATTTTTGTAGAGGCCTTTTGGTCACTACCATAAGAGAGCCTCTGCGATGCTAGACCTAGATTATCCATATATGCGGTATGATCATCTTATTTGGAAAACTTAAGTTCCTCTGATCTATCTTTTAACTTACATTCCTTAAGTCCACCTTCTAATTGCTCTGTATCCTAAATATTTATTAAACCAGTATTAATACTACAATAAGATTTCTGGCAATTTATAAATTATAATTATAAGTGTGTTCACCCAAATACGCTGATATCCACAGATGACAGAACGATACGGTGGTGGCGTTGAAAACAAATATCCACGTCAATTACCTGAAGAAAATTTGAGATCCTTCCCAATATTGTGTACTAAGAACGATAGATAGATGCAAATTTCAATACTTTATTAGCAAAGAGTATTCAGATAGAACAACATAGCAAAGCGTTCACGCAACTCAAATACTCAGAAAACTCTCCTAAAAACATTTATCAAGACAAATCACAGATTTCGACAATATAAACAAACGAACTTCCAAAAATTTACAATATTTGTAAAGATAATATATATATATATATATATATATATATATATATATATATATATATATATATATATATATATATAGTTTTCCGAAACCAACGATAACGTCAAATGTCTAAAAAATTAAATTTGATTTATTTTTATATGAGAAGTTAATTGATGTCAAATAAATTAATTAACCTCTACAGCTCGCAAATTGGAGTGTTGACAGAAGCCCTACATGTGAAGATAGATAAATTAAGGATTACTGTTGAGCCATAGGTAAAGTTAGCTGATGTAACAACAGAAGAAGATATGTCAATGAAAAATAATACATCAGGCGAAGTAATTCTAAATATATTAGCGAATGAAGTCTTGGCGAGGAATAATAAACAAGACCAAATAATTTTATTTAATCATGACGAATAAGCCGAATTAAAGCACGTTGAAAAATTAATTGTTTTAATCAAGGACACGACGGAAGCTGATATAGCTAAATGTTATAAGGTGGGCAAACGGTCTGATTTTCCAAGACCTGTCGTGGTAAAATTTTCCAAAGGCGGACGAATATGCCGATTGAACCCTAATTTTCACAGCATATTTATTAGGCGTGAAAAAAATTTCTCCAACGGAACTTGGCAAAAGCGAAAAAGCTAAAGAATAATCAGAAGTGGAAACCGTCTACTTCAGAGCAAACTAATATAAGGACTTCATCAAGTGATTCAAAGATTACAAAAATCGATATATCGGTACTGAATGATGTGGACAGCGGGGAGAAGAGAAATGCAGCTTCAAAACACAACCAAAAAACAATAAAGAAGCCAATATTGTTGAACCATTAAAGTCGATAACTGTTTAGATAAGTCGTATACTACATATACTTTATTTTATGCCAACTTTAGAAGTGTTAAGAACAAAAATTTTTGTAGTGTAATTTTGTAATAAGTAACAAATTTGATTTTATAATATTATCTGAAAATTTGCTCAACAAGGACATTGAAAACCACAAATTTGACATTCTTTACTATTCTTCATTAATAAAAGACAGATAGCTGGATGAAAGAGGTGGAGGAGTACTTTTTATAGTAGATCAATGTTAAATGCGTAAGTGTTACATATTAGTGACTATTGCACTGTCATTGATTTTATATCTATACAAATCGATAATCTGATTCTAACCGCGGTTTACAGACCGCCGTGGGCTAGTTTATATGATGATCAAATATATACCAATTCTTTCCAATCTATTTTGGACTACTTTTATTATAATGTGGTGGTTAGTGATTTTAATAAGTTGCATGCTTGTGAAATGGTCAGTTTTTTGCTAATCATGATCTCAAACAGATTATAAAGGAATCAATTAGAGGTTCGGATTGCTTAGATCATGAATATTTAGTAGTTGAAGCGGTGAAATTGTAACACGCATCTCCGCGTTACAACCCAACGATATTCGATTTTGACAAACATGGTGCTCTTTAAGGTCAAATAATCTAACTCTGTTCTTACACAATATTTCTCTTAACTGTGATTTTAGAAACAATCTCTGTTAGTTTCAAGCAGTTTTAATTGAGATTTCTTGAACTGCAAATTTATTTGTAATTAATAGGGTTGTTTATTAAATATAGATACCCGCGCGCAATACGCATGGAACATGCGGTGGATTATAGTGTCACAGCTGATTTATTTCGCTCAGTTGGATTATTCGCAGTTTATGCAAGGGATTTACTGTTCGCATTTAACTATACCTATCCGAATTTCAGAGTACAATGGTAGCTGACCACCAGTGTACTGGGATGCCAATACCGTCCACAAATTCACGTGGAGTAGATGTTGCTGCTGATGAATATTTGTCCACTGCTGTTTCACCAAACAATGTAATATCTTCGGATGCTGCTGGCAGTAAAAAACAGTTAAACGTCTACTCCACGTGAATTTGTGGACGGTATTGGCATCCCAGTACACTGGTGGTCAGCTACCATAGTACTCTGAAATTGGGATAGGTATAGTTAAATGCGAACAGTAAATCCCTTGCATAAACTGCGAATAATCCAACTGAACGAAATAAATCCGCTGTGACACTATAATTCACCGCATTTTCCATATTTATTGCGCGCGGGTCTCTATATTTAATAAACAACCCTATTAATTACAAATAAATTTGCAGTTCAAGAATTCTCAATTAAAACTGCTTAAAACTAACAGAGATTGTTTCTAAAATCACAATTAAGAGAAATATTGTGTAAGAACAGAGTTAGATTATTTGACCTTAAAGAGCACCATATTTGTCAAAATCGAATATCGTTGGGTTGTAACGCGGAGCCGCGTGTTACAAACTGACACAGTTATGAAGTTTTAAATTAATTCAAAGAATTGGATCGCAAACAAATTATTTTACAATGGAACATCTTGAGTAGCAAAACACAGAAACTTTATTTTGAGAATGCACACGTGCAATGTTAACACCACCCGCGCAATCAATTATTGTTAAATTGTATTTAAGTTTAATGATTGACTATGAAATTTTTACATAAGGAACAATGATGAATTTGTTATTTCTTTTTCAACGATATTATCTAATTTATCTACGTTTACGGATATTATACCGAAACGAATCAATAGGAAATTATGTAAACTAAGAATTAAACGACATAAAATAATGGAATGTAAACTTATCAAAAGTATAAAAATGAGGTTAGCTTTGATTGAAAATGATATTAATTAATCACTGCTGGTAACCCGTCAAAAATCAGCAAGAATCATTTTGGGAAAACTGAAGAGCAATCCTAGACTAAGATACAAACTCCTTACAGATAACAGAAAATATAATGAGAAATTAAAGCTCATATTACCTGTGGATAAAACTGAGTATGAACTTTCCTGTGAATTGGATGAAATATTTGACAATTTAATATATAATCCACAGAATGTAAGCAATATCATGGATCTAACCGATCTTTTGGGTGAACAGGAACCAGGACTTCTTGTCGACAGTGATGCATTTATAAAACTAATGTTAAAAGTAAAATGAAAAAGAAAAAAATCACCTTGGTATATCGATTGACAAATAACTTCAATTATCTTTAACATATATGAATGCGCTCTGCAATTTTATAAATAGAATTTTGAAGAATGGGAAATTACCAATCGGTATTCTAACGACAGTAGCTACACCGTTGCCAAAAGTAAGCATGCCAACGTGCGCCAGTGATTATAGACTAACCTCTATTATCCCTCATTTTAGAGGATAATAGAATGACTGATACTAGATCATATAGAATGTATTTTGCCGAGTGGTTTTGATACAAGTCAATAAGGCTTTACGAAAGATAGATCAACAATTACTGATATGATTTCTCTGTGGAAACATGTAATGACACTAGATGAGAAAATGTTAGATGCATCAGTTTTTTTATAGATATCTCAAAAGCTTTTGATTTTATATCTTTTGATGCTATTTTGAATGCAATTATTTTGTAGAGGTACTTTTTGCTATTGCTATCTCGTTCCTGATTTTGTACCCCTACTACTTATCAATGGTTGCTATTATTACTACCCGAGCATTCAATCAGTCTGTTCCTTTTCAGATGGTTAATATTAGAAGGCCGAAGAAAGGTTTCATGTATATATTACACACAATGTAGCACATAAATATAATTCACTGCTAATCTGAATTGAAGGAGTTGGATGGTAATAATACAGATTTTTTAATGTAAAATTATATCTTAAACACTATTCTCAGTTAGTCAAAATTGAATATATGTTTGTCAGCTGTAAAAATGGTTTTTATGCAAAAATATGATTTAAATGTCATTCACACTTAAGCTAAATTGTCCGTCCTCTAGACGGCAAAAATAAAAGTGATTTAAGTTTATCATAGAAAATTGTTTTATGCTCAATCAGTTATTCGCGTACAAAGGTCTGAATAGCTCAACATTTATGCCATCGATTTAAAACAAATGATACATGGAAAAAGTCATCGTTAAAGGTTATCACTATAAAAAGAATGTAAATCGTTTAAGGACTTCAATGACACAACTCACAAGTGTTAAGATCACCGTTTGTAACGATTCTATCTCAGTACATGATATTAATATATTGTTCTCTGAAGTTCGGATAATCCAAATCGTTAAACTAATAGGAATAAGTTCACTATGACCATTAGTCCACCGCGTGTTTTTTTCGTTCCCAGCGCGGTTCTGTTCTTTTTTATACAAACACTATTAATTACACATAAAATTTCAGTTTAAGAAATATTGGTTAAAACTGCTTGAGACTAGAAAGGATTGTTCCTAAAATCACAGCTAAGGGAAATATTGTTTAAGGACAGATTTAGAATATTTGACCTTAAAGAGCACAGCGTTTGTAAAAATTGATCTTCGTTGGGTTGTAACACGGAGCCGCGTGTTACAATTTAATTGAATATTGATCAGAATAGTTTTAGATTACTCAGATACTAGTGATATAATCGCAGAATGTGTATTCAAGTAAAGGATTTGAGATCAAACTTGCAAAAATTAACAAGTGGAATTCCACTAGGGTCAAGTTTGGGGCCAATTTTATATAAAATCGTATTTGCAAATTTAGGAACCAAGATCCTTAACGTTCGAGGTTGCAAAGTTGCTGATTATTTAAAAATAAACGTTCCAAGTGATCCAAAAATGTCGTTTTCTCCAAAAATAATGTGACACTAGATTTGTATGATTTAAGTAGATATTTGATAACACTAGGGCAGGGTATAAACTGTAAAAATACGAGCTTTAAAAATTGGCAATAAAACAAAATTTAATTATGTTTATTTTCATGATTCTTTGCACAATAATGTTTTTGAGATCAAGCTTCGGAAATAAATTAAGGATTTAGGCATAACTATTCAATGTACAGCTTCTGCTGAGAAACATATTGAAAGGATTGTAGGCAGTACCAAGAACAGATTGGCGCTAATAAATAGAAATATCTTTTCGTATGATATAAAATTTAAAATGTATACAATTTGGATTAGACCGATAATAGAATATGCTGCCGCTACTTGGAATCCATTAAAAAGGGTTTATCCGACAAGATAGAAGCTCTATATCCTGCACTATATACGCCACTAGATTACAGTTTGTATCACTGAAAATTTTATCGTTTCGGAGAATGTGCTATTGCATAAAAGTTTTCTATTTGAACCAGTGGACTGGAGCCTATATGAATCCAATAAGAAAGATTCATGAAGTTGGATCTAGATCTGGACATTTGGCGATTTCTCCTCCTTTGGTGAGAATTGTTTCGGGGAAGTTAATTCCTTTTAGAAATATTTACAAAATTTACTGTCAATTGCCAAAAGGGCTTAGTGAAAAACCTCCATCTAAGATATCTTTTATATTTTTATGTACTGAACTATAAAAAATCTACAATCCTGCTGATAATTTTCATTTTGATTATGATAATACTTTCTCGTGGTTGAATAAAAGACAAGGATAATTGTGATCTGAAACATAACTTCTTGAGATTTTATTTCTATGCTTTGTATTATTAAAATTGAAATGTTATGCATTGTATCATCATGTTTGTCAACAATACATACAATCAATTGATAGTCAAGGCTCTCATTTTTTGCCTAATAATGTAGAGGAAGATAAATCCTCCGCCAAATGTAAAATAATATTAACTGATATATTTAAACCACCATGGCTGATTGTAACGAATTTTATTTAAAATGAATTTTTTTCTTTTTATTTTCCAGAACATTCTTTTTTAAATGCTTGACTTTGAATTGTGTGCTATTATCAGTTTTCGAGTGTCTCGCACCTCGATTGGTTTTAACATCTTTTGGTCTGCTGCATTTTTAACATTTTTTCTCTAGTAACACGAATAGATCGTAACAATATATTCCTACTATAATTGCCTTTTATTCTGATATTGAATCACACATAGAAGGGAAGTTCTGGAACAGGTAATTTGATTATTCTGTTGTTCACGTATATCTCCTTCCAGATTTTTTGTTCGGGAATTATAGCGATACAACTTTCGCATTCCGATTTCCTAACATTATGTGTCGATTTAATTGTTAAACGAAAAGGACATGGAGACCTTTATTAAATTTGAGGACACAAGTAGGTTAGTGCATGATATTGCGGATTTGAATCTAGCAGATGTGAATGGAAATATAAGCATATCAGATTCTACTGTAAATTTTAGGACTTCAAGCGATCTGGCATCTATGGGGCTCTCAGACTCGAATAGGTTAGGGGCCTCTACAATAATACATTCGAATTATGCCTTAATTTTTCCTATTTCGATGATGAATCTATTATTCTTTATATAATCAATTTTGTACAAATGCCATTAATTAATAAGACCGTTTTTTCCTATATCATAATATCTTTATCTAAATTGATATAACATATGCAGTGACATTACAGTCGAACATTGTTGTGTTGATATACTGTACAATATAACTAGAGAGATTTACTTATCTATATGAGACTTATTGCACATATTTATGTAATGTGATATCTTTTTATATTGGATATTTGATGGAACATGTGTGGTTTGAATCCTAATAAAGGTATTCTATTCTACTTTGTTAACGGCTCTGATCAATCCGAGGACATATTACTTTACTTTACTGCGGCTGACTCCTTTTGGAGGATAAGCCGGCTCCAATTTCATGGAGTTTCTTGGGAATTTGGTACAAATGGTGAGGACATATTGCCTAAATAAAATTCAAAGTTCATTACGCAGTACCAATAAACAAGAGAAATTTGCCATTAACCAATGGCGTGCGACCTTGCACTTGCACAAGTATATAAAGACGGTGTATTTAGCATGCATCATTACTCACTTCACATTTATGCCTTGCGCGCCATGTGTGATTGCTGTCGCTCTTTCCACTTGACTATTTACCTACACTGACTTATGGACTTGCGTTTATCACACTGTGTCACCTAATTAATTGAATTTCATTCAAGCCAATCATTTCGTTGCGGCAAAAATAGACATACGTGATCGATTATCTATTAATTTGACTTCCACGTGTGCCAGCCACCACGGTGTTGCCGCAGATCTTGAACAAGACAATTCTGAGCTTTCACACAGCAACTCACTTCTCTGGTTTCGAAACAACTCATCCCGGTGCCAGCATACGGAGGAACACAAGCCAATCAACCAGAGCCGGCCGCAAGTTTCCAAGAGAACTTCTAGACACTGCAACACTACCAAACTTTCTCAGCATTTGCCGCAGAACGCAATTCGGGCTCTGGTAAGGACCATTCGCAATAACTGTCTTTCATTATCTACGGCCTGTTTACTTTTTCGCAACGTCGCAAGACATTTAGTTAAAACTGGGGCATTTATACATTTTATAACAAAACTTAAGAACAAATGCACGAGTGACATCAATGAGATAGGGTACGTAACGATACTGGCTGGAAGAAAGTGACTTGCATTTTTACTATTAAGACCATCAAGGAAACGGAGAGAGCAAGTACTATGGGTGACCCTTAACAGGGATATAAAAAGCATTCAACGACAAATTCCGTGGGAGTTTATGTATGTTTGCTGAGTGAGGGTGTCCAGAAGTCTTTCTAGATACTTGCTCTGTTCTCCTGTTCGATGGCTGTTGATCCATTGACTAGACGCATCTAAATAAGAAGAACTGCCGAAGTAGGATGTGGTAGTTGCTTTTTGAGGACCTAAACTTGTCTTGATGAAGATTTTCGGCAAAACCGAGATGGCTGGCAAATGAAGAAATCAAATTAATATGTGATCGATTATGTATTACTGGATGTGCAGTAACGAAAGATTGGCGTGACTGAAGACTAGCCGATAAGAAAAACAGCGTAGTAAATACAAGTAAAAAAGTCGGCCTAGATATTCAGTGAAGCAGAGAAGGCGACAGTAATCACACGTAGAGAGCAGAGATGAATGTGTGTTGGGTGGTTACTTCATCGTGAGTATATAGATGCGAAGTCACACGCAGTTGGTAAATGGAAATTTTGCGCGTTTTCATTAGTCCAACATATTAAAATTTTAGTTTAATTTTGCCAATATATCAACGAATTAATCTGGGTCGTTACAAGTATATCTTATTCTTAAACTGAATTGATATTGTCTGCTGAATTTTCATAAAAGGTGGTATTTTGGAAGCACAATTAAATTATTGGCAGCTAATTTTGCATTTAATCCTTTTTTATACTATTCTATTTATTGCATGATTACGGATACTCAAATTATGCGCACTTCTTTCCCAAAATGTTTATCTGTTGCTATATTCAAGATAATCAACCATGAATCACATTTGTTTCATGTGGAAACATATCCGCTGGAGCCCGAATTAAATGCTTTTATTAGTACTGGGATTTGCCATTCTATGTTAAAATATATGCTTTAAAATTAGGACAAAAATCATTTTGTTAATATTTTCAGTCAAAAGCTTATCTCCAAAAATCGGAATCTTTTTCGGTGAAAAACACAGTGACCCTATTCAATCACTATTGATACTAAAGTGTTGGAGAATGCACAACAGAATGAGATCTCGATATTTCAACATCTGTATTCTATGAGCATATCAATATTACGAAATCAAAAATGTAAGTTTGTTTATGGAATATTGTTAAATCTTGTAAAAAATCTCTAAGAAGGCAAACGATAAATCATTTTTTTCAAACAAGACGTCATTTTTCGGGCACAACCAATCTAATTTTAGAATCTTGACGCCAGCAATGACACGCCTATCATTTATATGTAATTGAATATTTTATTTACCAGATAAAAAACTTACTTTCCAATTTCATCATGGCTATGTGTGACATCAAATTGCTGACACTCTGAAGAATTTTGTCATAAAAAATGAAGGATTAGCCACATAGCTTCACATAAATCAACGTTATACAGGGTTAACGAAGCTAAATAAGACTTTGATATGACTCGGCATTCTTTAAAATCTCTAGTAATCTGCTGAAATATACTTGACATAAGTAAGTTCACTTGCTACAGCTTATTTTTCATTTGTCTCTTTGTATTTCGATGTGTCTGCATTCTAATTCTTCTGGATAATTCTAAGGCTGACAATGCTTTATTGTCTTGGATTTGTCTGGCAGAACGCAACGACTGGAGTAGTTTCATTTTGTCTTTATTTTTAGATTCTTGTAATTTCTTGTCTGATTTCATCTCAAGGATACACAATTTTCTTGGAATTTGTCTACAGATACCATGAATCCATTCTTAGCTCACCCGATTTTCCCGTTACTTATTGACATCATAATATCCATTCTTTTTTATCATTAATACCCATTCTTTTCCTCTCTTTTATCGTAATCTACACTATATTTACTTTTTCTATCTCACTTCACCATGAACCAGATTTCATCGGCAGCCCCCATCTTCCCGTTCTTAACTCAAAAGCTTACCTCCAAAATTGATGACCTCCAGCAACAAATTGCGGATGTCACAGGACTACTTGGAGCATTGACTGGCAACCTTACGATCTCCACACTACAGCCCCAAGTACTGCGTCAGGCAGATGCGTTTTTGAATGGTGTAGCTATTGAGGTTGCGATACAAAACCACAGCATGCAAAACCTCTTTCTATGGTCTCCATGCACCCCATTCTCAAAGGACAATCTGGCCTTAGATCTCATCAGACAACTAGAGGATAACTTCAGCCACCTTAAAGAGGTTTCTTTGGGATAGGGTCGCGCCTTTGTTCTCTCCTCGCACAAAAGACTGTCAGACGGTGAGTTTAGTCATCTCAAACTGCAATCGCCCCTATTATCGTCTAGCAAAGTCAAATTAAAGCGTGACTGCACGCTACTACAAAGACTTTAGAGAAAGCTCAGACCACCCAGCTGGACACCAATCCTCCTGCAGCTAGTCACGTCTTTCCGAACTGAAGCAATCCGATTAAAACCGCTCCCTTTACCGCGGCATCCTCGGCGACGCCCCTTCTTCCAGTCCCCGCCTGCTGTCATCCTCCCGATTTGAAAGGCTTCTTTTCACCTATAGCCCTTACTCCACGACCAACCCCACCCCACAGTCTCAAATTTAATCACGTCGTCGTGGCCGACCACGCCGCGTAATTCTCCGAAATAACGCATTCTCTCCCCATATTTCATCTGCCAGACCCAAATCTTTACGTCATGTCACTTTTGCGACCGATGCTGGGGTCCAGAAACCGAATAAACGTAAGACGCCTAAGGCCAAGTGGGATATCAACTCAGCCCCATCATCTTCAACACTCTCTTCCGAAAATCTCATCGACCCTACCCAGGACAGTTAAGTCTCAGCCCCTGATCAATTCCTGTCCCCTCCCACCCCACCAACGCCGCTCCAGTGCGCCCCCTCGAGCCAAGATATCTCGCCTCCTTCTTGCTTTCAAATCCTCCAATTACCTCACCCACCCGACAAAAGTGGGACAAAAGAAATCCTGATCGACTTTGACCACTCCATCCTCGTCAACGAGTGGTCAGTCACCCTCATCAACCTTTGATCTCGTCCCGCCTGCCAGCGGAAATCCCTCGCACGATTATCCTCCCCGGTCTAACCACCCTTCCCACAGAGCACTTAGCAATTCTCATCAACTGCAGATCACTTACGCCTAAATTCAATCAACTGCAAAAATTTCTATTCTCTAACGAGCTAGACATATGCTTTCTTGTTGAAACATTGCTGTCCCCATCCATCCACTGTGATGACCTTTTTCTCATCCATGGTTACACATTCCTTTGTAGTGACAGAAATGTCAGTCGTGGGGGCGGGCAGGCTGCATATGCCCAATCCTCTCTCACGCCAAAATGTTTGTCGAGATCAAACTCTCTGGAATTGGATTTTTTATCGTTTCAGCTACTGATCCGTAACCAAAGCATATCTACCTGTGTAGCCTACAGACCCCCCAACCTCTCAATCATCGACGGCACTTGCGGGGCTCAAGTTTTATTCACTTTTTTCCCTCAGCACTCCGATCGGTACGTCGTTGTGGGTGACCTTGAACTCCCCATGGTGAACTTGAAAAATCTAACTTCTGAAAGTCACCCACTGCTTCGACTCTTCGCGGATTACCTGCTAAATCAATTCTTTTTCCACTCCCAGTCCGCCTGCCGAGATTTTAGACAACAAAATACCAAGAACCTTTGCTGGTTCAACGTCAATCTGGCTTCCGTCTCCCAAGCAATTAAAGACATTAAATCTAAACACCAATTCGATCAATACGGTGTCACAGTCAGCGTGATTGCACTTCTTGGCGGGAATATCTTCTCTCTTGGAGTTGATGTTATCAACCGTTGCCTCGAAACTACCTATCTTCCCCCGGACTGGCTTAATTGGACAATCTCTCCTATCCCAAAAAGTGGCACTTCTTCGATCTCCTCATTCAAAGATTTCCACCCCATTACTTTAGTCCCTTCTTTCCCGAAAATCTTCGACAGGGTCTTATACAACCTAATCTACCCCTTCATTAAGTCTCAGGAAAACTTCTATTTCCTCGATGATCGACATGGCCTCTTGAATGGCCGTTCCTATTCCACCAACTTAGTTAGTGTTCTTAATGATTGTTACTCCTCCTTCTCCAGAGGTCATGAATACACTCTCCTCTTCCTGGATATATCCAAGGCTTTTATTCGCTGTCATTTTCAGAAATTGATTCCGCCTTATTGAGAAGCGATATCTGCAGCAAAGTCCTCAAACTTATCAGTTACTATCTCCGAAACCGATGCGCGACTGCAAAAGTCGGAAATAGTCACTCGAGGCAAGCCCTTATCCGATCTGGTGTTCCCCAGGGCTCCATACTTGGTCCTATTCTTTTCAAACTTACACTCGCGCAGATACAGGTTGAAGACAACCTTTTCAATCTGTTCAAATTTGCGGATGATATGGTCATAGTATTCAGTAAACCCACAGCATCCATCGGCCAAATTGGTCTCAAACTAAACCGCGCCGAGATTTGTTCGATGAAACTCTCATCCGACCCATTCTGCTCTCTCCCGGTTGCAAATTAACCCCTTGATATTGAAATAATAGATTCTGCCAAACACCTTAGTATTTATTTTTCAAAATCCCTAGACTTCTCCCCACACCTTTCACACACTACTTCCAAACTCTTCAAATGGGCCCGACTGATCTGCTTCCAGACTAACAACCACATTCTCCATCTCATGCTATTCAAGTTCTACATCCTACCCCTCATTTCATACGCTAGCGAATTCTATTGTCCTCTCAATTTCTCCTCTTCTACGCCATCGAACAGATCTCCTCCTGATTTCTAAAGCGAGTCTTCCCCCACAGACAAAATTATCGGGAACGCCAACTCCTGGCAAACCTTTTACCGCTTTTGTTTACCCGTTACCTTCAAGTCATTTATTTTATCCATAAGATCACAACTTACCTATCACTATCCAACTTTGCTCACCCAAGTCACTACTACGCCACACGTTCTAGCAACTCTTCTATCCAGTCTAACCATACTTCCAATATATTTAACATAATCTATCTCTTTTCCAAAGCCACTAATGTCTTCAACTCTCTTCCAAAGGAAATAAAGCTCCTACCTCAGCGCGAATTTAAAAGGCGGCCCACAAGTACTTCTTTAACATATTTCTTTGTGAAACGACCGATTGGAAGCGAAATTGGTTCCTTCTTAATTCATAAAATTTCTTTCACCCTCGGTTTTTCTTTTTACTGGTTTCGGAGGGCGAAATCCCTCTGGATGACATCTAATTTCCACTTTTCCTCTCTGGTTTTAAATCTCTCACTCTTGACTCCCTGATACCACTTCTATTCTCATTTTTCATTCTATCATATCCATATAGTGGATACTTTACCACGTTTTGCTCAATCAATCCTTTTCCTTTCTGTTTCAGCGAAAGACCGGAAACTCAAAAGCCCGCTGGACCACCCAACGGTTTGCATCGGCCATCGAATTCCCCTCGTCTACCTTCAGTCATAACCTCGTTCAACCGACGCCAGTGATCCCTGCACGACATTCTAGCTTCAATCTGGTCGACTCCATCCTGGTCAATACCACACTTCAGAAATTCAATATCCACGACAAAGGACTCCGTCGGTCGACGTCTGCTTCCGGTCCGCCATCATTTTCGATCTCACACTCAAACTCATCTGTCCGAACCAAGCCTACCCCACACTGATGATCGGACAACTTCAATTGATCTTGTCTTGTCAAATGGAATATCTTTTTATTTTTCACCAGATTAAACTATCATGAAGTTGATGAAAACACTTCTCTTCCTCAACTCCTCCCCTCCGTCTGTTATCAAATACTTTGCTAGTCACAATTTCATTCACCTCCACATATCCTACCTTTGATTTGTTATTTCAATGGTCGGGCCTGTTGGTCTTTGTTGCCAAATAAATGTATTATTATTATTATTATTATTATTATTATTATTTATTATTATTATTATTATTATTTATTCAATTTAATCGAGATACATGTTTACGAATCTATTTCATTTAATGGAATTTAAGATTATACGCGTTTTATTTGCGTTACAGATCTATCGACGAAAAAGATATCCATAAAGCATTTTGCTCGGTGATAGTTTTTCTTGTTTTCCCACAAGATTATTTATTATTTCAAATATGGGTAATTAAATGTCATCTGAAGCTGTTATATTATGCTGATGAAATCGCCCTAGCTATTCATCGTTCCTAATCATTCATTATTAAAACTGCTTTTCTGACCATTATCTTTTGTATTTAAATGATTATTTTGTTAATATTTATTTAAAAATACAACTTAAAGCAACATAATTTACAGAAAGATGGATGAAATTAAATTCGAGTATTCGAGTCTAAATGCAAGAAGCACCGAGTAAAAATAAAAGTCGACTTCTGTTGTTCACTGAGAAACGTTAAGAAAAACAATAGCGAACGGGCTATAGAATCATTGGTTGTTTCTGCTTAGCATTTTATTTGTAGTTTTATTGGAGTTACGGGATCACCAATTCCTACTAGTAAGGAGAAAGCGATGTATATTTTGACGAAGCTAAATTTTATCAAGCCATAACTTAGTGATGATATCCATGATCATTTTAGTAAATGGAAGATCTAAAAAATCGAACTAATTAATTATAAAACAAAGCTTGCTAGATCTAGAATTATATTTCACTAAGGTGCAAAGCTTTGACATGTGACTGCGCGTAAGAGATATTAAAACAAACTTGCATTCAATTTTCATAGATTAACACAGAAAATTCTCAAATATGATATGCATTCTACGTTTCAAACTGGAAAACTGATAACTTGTTCATCACAAATTTATTGCAGCAAAAGACCAAAAAGCATCAGGTACTATCAATTGCACATATGTTGGCAATGTTCCAGATAATGTCATTGTTTGCACAAGAGATACGTAAAAATAACAGTCATGACGGATGTGTAAAAACAAACCCAAGTGCAACATTGATTGTCTTCTTCAAAATGTGCTATAATTTAAATTAATTTAGACATATTTATTCATTGAAAAAATAAATACATCATAAAGTTTTAATAAAATTCTTATTTAATATTTGCAAAAATGTAATTACGCACATTTTAAATGGAGTATGTATAAATTGGTACAAAATTCAATTAAGCGTTCAGCTTACTTAAGACTGACTATTGCTACCAAACAAAAATTTAACTTATGTCGAATCTTTCACAATAAAACAAATTTCCTAATAAGGTTTTGTAACCCACCTGTGACCTACATTTTAATATATAGGTAGATTGCGAAGAAATACGTTCAAATAGCCAAATCCAACAGATAAATTGTGGTAATATATCTCCAAGTTATAAGACAAACAGGATTAAATCATACACTATTCACCAGGCAACAAAATAATGCATTAATGCTGTTTTAAATTCTTGTGGTAATGTCTACCTATATTAGATTCATGAATCCTGAAAACGAGACGGATTCGACTAATGTTATTACCAGTCATAAGTATGACAGTATATTTCACAATAGTGATAATGAAGAAATTGCTAGAGAATGAAAGATCCATAAAATAACTGATGTCGCTGAAGCCAAAAATATTTCACATCAAGAAGTTTATTGCACGAAATTTCAAGGAGTGAACGCGTTATAGCTGCCGCTTAATCTTCATTTTAAACAACACGAAATGTCAAATCATTTATCTGCATTCTACAAATTTAAAAGGGAAGCATATAACCTAATCATCACAAGTGCATCGAAATAAGTAGTACGAAACAAAGGTGACACAAGAAGAACGTTTTCTGTGATGATTGAGATACCTTAATTAATAACACAAAAGATAAGCAAAATAACTGTCAAACCGGGTAGATTTTATAAATTTGAATAGATGTCAGCCTCAATAAATTTTCTTGCAGCATTTTCAGTTGCAGATGTTCGTCGAGGATTATTTAGAATAGGTGCAACACTTTCTGTCACAGTTGGCAAATGCCGAACAGTAAGTTAATTTAGAAAATGTCGTACATATAATATAAGCCCTAATTACAATACTACTTTCAATTTAACATAAGTGATATTTCTTGCAGTTCCTTGAAGATAATTGTTAAATTTCTATAAAATTTCGGAATGAATTGAGTTTAATGTAGGCTAATCTAATTGCTGTCATGAAGTATAGAACAAGAGAAAGATATAATCTTCGGCGAATGTTTCACAATTTGACATAAACTCCAAATGAACTTATCATACTCTCCTGGAGCTTCCTTTCTAAATAATAAAAACTAGATGGAAAACTATATTATTAAATAACCAAACTCCACAGTCTGGTAGTCGAAATATAACTTCATAATATCAAATAGATTGGGCGCATCTGTCAGCAAATGAAAGAAGTCCATATGTGCTGCTAAAAATTAATACGACCTTACAAAATCAAAAAGGCTACAGGAAAATTGTTCTGCGTTGCTTTAAATGTGTGTGTTGTTGGGATTACAAATATTGTAGCAATTAATTGCGCAAGCAAGTCGGAGACAATTAATTCTTTAACTACTAATGACTACATTTCATAGAAATATGCTGATAACCATCAAATCGTTAGAGAATGAAGGATGTCTGTATTGCTCGATTTGGCTGCAAAAAAATAATCTGCAACTTCAAGAAGTTTAATGAATATAAGTACGATGAGTGTACACGTAACAACTTACTTTTTAGCGTGAAAATGGTTAGCCCGTGATTCTTTTAAATCTTCATATTGACATGGTGAGCAGTTTCACTTCGGTTTTCTGAATTCTACATTCGTGCCATGGAAACCATAATCTGAATATTACAATTGCATCAAAAATGAAATCCGAACAAATATAAGGTACTATTAGATGCACGTTTGTTGGCGACGTTTCAGACACCATCTTTAGTAGCAAAATAGATATTTAGCAGTAAACCTTCAAGCAAAAGAAGTTTTGGTAGGTCCTACAGCTTCGTAGCTTACCTTAACAATAATTGATTGTACGGGTCGTGGTGCAAACAGTTAATGTTTCTGTATGCATAGACATTGCGCAGCTGACATTTACAGTCAATTTCAATGTATGCGAGACTGCTAGTGGTGAGAGCCGCATTTCTAAATTTTATTTTCATATATATTCAATGCGGTTTGATCCTCGATAGTCAGTTTGCCGACGTACTCTGGTCGAAACGCGTCAGTGCTTTGCGGCTGGCGGTAGTTTTGTTATGTTGTTCGACAACTGGTTAAATACAATGGGATTGGTGTTCACTTCAAGCTCGCAAACTTGATTTAAAGAATCGTAGCTTAACTTTTTAAGAGTAAGTTCGGTGTATATAAAGGGCTACAATTAACGGTAAGTGTATTTATTAAAAATACTGCAAGATTGGTTACATTGTTTATTTCTTTCTGAAGGATGTATTGTTCATATTGTAACGGCACAAGAACAATTTGCCGACATATTGCGTAAATAAAATTCAAATATAATTTACGAGGCACATATTAAAACAAGCGAAATTTGCCGTTAACCAATGGAGTGCGAGCTTCCGCTTTTAGACTATATAAGCACAGTGAATTTACCATGCCAGTCAGTGTTCACGTTTGCCTTCTGCTCTGCACTACGTGCGCGTGCTGTCTGCTATCATATGACTTTTCACCTACGCTGAATTCTGGACTTGCTTCAAAAGCAGAGTCAATTTCAGCCACGTCAATCTTGTTGCTGCAAAACTAGTGAGGCGGAACAACATCTATGTATTGGACCTTCCCGTTTACCAGTTACCACGGTGTTGCCGCAGGTCTTCAACGAGACAATATTCAACATTCACAAAGTCTCTCACCGCTGTTGTCAACGTTATAACGGAACGATCAAAAACCAGTCAACCAGAGCTGATTTCAAGTATCTGGGAGTATGTATAGACACTGCTACACTAACTTTCTTTTTCGGCATTTGTCGGAGAAAGCAATACCGGCCCTAATAAGAACCTCCAACTATATTATTCTCAGCCCTCTTAACATTTAACTGATTTTGTGACGTCGTACTGCTTTTACTTGAAGTCGGGGCGTTTTACAATTTGGCGACCGCGCCAGGATACTGAGAACAGTACTGTTTTTTACCTATTAGCACATCACAAAATTTTGACATAAATACAATCCACTGTATTCTTTTTCATTTTATTTTTTTTGAGAACAGTTAATTGACGTTAGCATATACCACATTTTACTCTGGTTGTGAATCTTCCTAAAGTCGAGGTCTTGTGTGCAATTTTTTTGTTGGGAAATTTTTTTGAGGAAAGGTGTTCTATTCAAAATATTTCTTCTACGTACAAAACTCTACACATTTGTGATCTAGTGTGCCAAACTTGAATGTGGTCGCAGAATATTTTTTTTGGTTCTGTGAAAGTACATTTTTGACTGTACGAAAGTGCAGAACTATGACTTATAATTTTGTGAAAGAACTAGTTTCATCTGTGTTCTGTGCTCATCACGCGGATTTTGTTTCAAATGTGGAAGCCGATTTTGGGTAAGCGTTTCGTTTCACATCTTTTTATACATTTCATCACATATTGGGCCTCCAAAATGAAGTAGAATCTTTTCTGGGTCACTGAAACAAAGCAGATAATAAATAAATATGCGCAGTTAGACATGCGAAACCTTGGCCATATTAAGATTTTAAGGGAATTGCGGAAACGTTGGTATAAAACCAATATTTCTGATCATGAGGCTAAGGTTGTTTTTATTAACAATCTTCCGCAGTCTCTAGAATTGTTCGCCAGACAGCTCCACAACATTCTCTCAATAGATGACTTATCTGAGAGATGCGAGTTAGAATTTAAGGTTTCGGAACCTAAGTTAAATTCGTCATCCTTTTGTCCTTCCCCGCAGGATGATAGGATCTCTTCTTTAGAGAGGACAATAGCGAACATGAGTAAAGTTCTAGAAAGATTCTACATAGGGAAATCCGAGCTAAATCAGGTGAACGCTCGACCCAATTTTACACCCAAAACACGAAATAACAGTAGGCGGCGATCTAGATCCCCGCAATCTTTTAACAGATATGCTCCAAAGAACTGGTGCTATAATCACCAGAAGTTTTTTATTCATATCAAGTCTGTCTCTGCCGTTCGGAAGAATTTCCAAATGAATGCCAATTTCCACAGTTGACGGGAAATGCCACAGAAAACAGGCGCAGTGGAGCATCAGGATCAGGAAACTTATGGTGCAGAAAGTAGAAGACCATATTTTCTCGCTACGCATTAACGGCACCACAACGAAGCAATCACTTACAATCTGACATTATTATTGACTATTTTCGTCCACACTGAATATGCTACATAGACAGCCAACCTAACATTTTCAGTTGCAATGACAAGCCTACTTGTTTGCATGATCCGGCAAAACAGCCCAACGAAATTCTGCATCTTCTCGATTTCAGAACTGGTGAAGAATTCATCGTAGACACAGGTGCATCAGTCTCAGTTCTCAAGGGTGATTCAATGGCCGAGATGTCGATAGGCGTTTTACTCGCAACAGCTACAGGGGAGCCCATACCTACTTATGGCTGCCGGTATCACACACTCAACATAGGTTTACGGCGTGAATTTACTCACAACTTCATCGTCGCCAAGGTCTCACACAATATAATAGGCCTTGATTTCATTTTGAAATTTCGGCTCATTGTTGATCTTGCCAATCAAAAGATCATCGACCCCTCCACCGGACTTGAGCAAAGTTTTTGGACACTTGCCTCCGAGCGTTTGGAGTTACAGGTCATTCAGCCAACTCCAGTGCATCATTCAGCAGAGATATCAGCAGCTCTTCGAGAACACAAGTCGCTTTTTGATCTCAGCAAGTCAGAGCTACGAGTCTCCAACACGATGCACCATATCGTCACAGAAGGACAACCTATTGCACTCAAGAAGCGACCACTGGCTCCTGCTAAACTGAAAGCTGCCCAAGAGGAATTTTCAAGGCTGTTGGAAGAGGGAATCATCAGACCATCAAAAAGTTCATGGGCGTCACTATTGACTTTAGTCTCCAAATCAAACGGATCGTACAGAGCCTGCGGAGATTACTAGAAATTAAATTCAGTGACAAAATCTTATGCATATCTAATTCCTAATATTGACACCTTACTTGAAAAACTCAACGGCAGCAATTTCTTCTCAGTGATTGACCTCAGACAAGCCTACCACCACATCCCGGTAGCGCCAGAAGATATTGAAAAGACTTCGTTCATCACTCTGTTTGGTCTTTTCGAATATCTTTACATGTGTTTTGGACTAAAGTGTGCTACACAGACATTTCAAAGTTTCATGGACAACATACATCGCGACGACGCCGCTTACTGTATGTCATATCTTGATGACATAATGATTTTCAGTCCAGACCTAGAATCTCATGCCAAGCATTTACGAAATGTCCTCTCACACTTATCCAACCACAGACTCAAGATCAACTGTGACAAGATGCAGATTGCAACTACATCGGTGGACTTCCTAGAGTGTCGAATCTCGCCACAAGGTAATAAAACTTTGCCGTCAAAGGCGAATTCAATCACGAATATAAAGTCACCAAAGACTGTTAGTGAGTTGCAAAAAATTTCGGGAGTCCTATAATACTATCGGTAGTTACTTCCCGGTCTTTCATGACAATTTATCCCTTGTGTAGGCAACTGCGGGATCCAAAAGGACTTAGCAAGAACTCCATCCAGATTTTCAACGACCATTTATACTCACGACAGATGCTTCTGAGTTCGCTATTGGAGCCACGTTGGAACAAGAGATCGACGGAGTTCGGAAGCCTATCAGTTTATTCTCGCGTACTCTCCAACCAGTAGAAACGAGATACGACATTTTCGGTCGAGAACTCGCCATCCACGACGCAGTGCGCCATTTTATCAGCATCATTGGCAGCAGCAGATTTGTTGTTTTCACAGATCATGCACCATTAGTTAGCGCACTTCAAAACGCGACTTCAACTATCGCCAAGTAACCTGCAAGAGTGGAAAGACAGCTTTCACGTCTAAGCAAATGGCAATTCGACATCTTTCATGTCAAGGGCGAACAAAACTTCATTGCAGACGCCCTTTCCAGGCCAGACGTCTCGCTACAACCACCTTCGCCGTCGCCATTCACTGTCAACTCCGTGACACTCAGTGAACCTGCACTAACGCCATCCCTCCTGCGAACGGAACAGCGCGGTGACACTCACATTCAAAGATCAGTAGCCCGTCACCCCACCAAGTTCGTATGTCGTCTCTGGGAAGGCTTACCTATTGTTTACTTCACGGGTACGCAGCCCAACAAGCCAGTTCTGCCGACCAGCCTTCAGAGAAAAGTTTTCGACTCAATTCACTTAATTTCTCATCCAAGAAGCAAGGCGACTGTCCGACTTCTTACAGATTGTTTCTGGGGTCACAGGCTCAGACAGAACGATAAACGATTGGTCTCTGAGAGTGCCACTTGTCAGACAAACAAAATCACAAGGCACACTCGTTCGAAGTTGTAACATTTCCGAAATATTTGTCGACTAGCATTCGTCCACAACGTTCACCTGACAAAGGTTCAAGGTTTCTGCTACCTTCTAACTATGATTGATAGATTTACACAATGGCCTTCGGCATTATCTCTTGGCAACATTTCTGCAAACGAAGCAACTAACGGTTTTATCTCTGCATGGATATCTCATTATGGTGTACCAAATGAGTTCATTCCTGATAGACGCACTTGCTACTCATCGGGTCGTTACAAAACTACCCTGCCATTCATGGGATGCACATTAAGCCAGACGATTGCCTACCATCCCCAATCTAACAGTATGGTAGAGACAATGCATGGGGAAATCAAAGCCGTTTTAGAATCCTCGTCTATTAATGATAACTGGGTCGATGCACTACCTTTAGTTCTGCTTGTCATGCGTTCCCGTATTCGTGAATCCATTAAAACGTCTGCGGCAAATCTCTTCTATGGCATGAATCTATGCCTGCCTAGTCAGCTCTCACGTATACTACCCGCAGAGGATGACCAACAAGGCGAAGCTATCAGCCTCCGACCTCATTTCGGTAACATTTCCAAATAGCAGCTGAGACATACGCCTCTTCCAGTCTCCATTCACCCGCATCACCACAGCTGAAAGGGAGTAATAGTTTGCAACGACACTGCTGATGCACCACTACAACCAAAGTATCGCGGTCCTTACCCGATTTTTCTCAGACAACCAAAATACTTCCTTATCATGCAAGGTACAACACCTACATCAGTAAGCATAGGCAGGTTGAAACCGTTTATCGAACCGCCTGATTTCGGTAGCATACAACGTTCTACAAACGCCTGAGGCTCTATCTGCCTACAATCTCAACCTAGCAATAGATTGCTTTGCATAACGCATAACTTATATATTTTAAACATTTATTCTTCGTTATTCTATGTATGACATTTTTATCTATATGCGCACCACTTTCGCATTACGTCTTACAATGTGACCCCTATGAATCCACATGATTAATTTTTATTCTCACACTCAATTTTTATTGGTATAACCAGCTGTTCTTAGATAACAATTGTGTAGCATTTTTGAAGAGATTTTTGGCATTATGCTATCTCTGCGGCAATGTTCGAGTACACTTTTTTGTCGTTACATTTTGATTTTCATGTATATATTTTTACATTGTAACGCATGGGTCACACATGAGTTCACAATGCCTATTTTGGTATGACCAGCTACTTAGAGCTAACGCCTTTGTGTAGCAACACTAAGTAGTTATCAGCTTCATATCATAGTACAGGCCACTTTCAATGCATATCTCAACTTCATCAGTTGCACAGTGACCACTCTAAAAATATCATGATCACAACGTCGAGCACACACTAGCTCCTTTGTTCGAATACAAACACATTGACGGCGATCCAGCCTGCCCAGGTTTAAACTTAAACCTGGCAACTTCAGTGGCAATCTACCTTGAAATCCTCACGCTGCGGCTCCCAAAACTTACACTGCTCTATTTTGCCTCACGCGGTATGACCAGCCTCGTCAGCTAGCAATTTGTGTAGCAATTCCGAGTGGTTATTTTGCATCATATCATTGTTGAAGCAACCAACAAGCATACATCAGCTAAATACTGTTTGTTGCGAAGAACTAATTTATATGCAAGTATGTATTAGGTTTTGCGAACCTAGTAACAAATTAGTTCAGTTGTGACCAGAAGGATAAACAAAGGCAGCATGAACGGAAAGTATAATCTCATGCACATTCGTTTCGTGCTTACTGGCGACTCATCAGTAGGAGCCGGTATTACGCCCTTTAAATCACTATATATTTGGTAGAAGAATGTGGAATAATAGGACGGTACAATCTCCTAGACGAATGTGTAAACCTGTAATAGTGAAGCTAACATAATCTAAAGTCAACGACAATGCGACTTCAATGCTAACTCACACTATATAATATATATACCGAGTCTGTAAAGGATACTAACACTATGGCTATTGTGTTAGTAACTGATACCTTTTTGAAATCGATGAGTATCGGATACTAACACTATGGTTTCCGAGTCGGTACATGATACCAACCTGATGGATATCAATTTAGGCTAAAGTTCACCAAAATTGAGAATTATTATTCCACATTCTTCTACCAAATATATAGTGGTTAAAGGGCGTAATACCGGCTCCTACTGATGAGTCGCCAGTAAGCACGAAACGAATGTGCATGAGATTATACTTTCCGTTCATGCTGCCTTTGGTTTATCCTTCTGGTCACAACTGAACTAATTTGTTACTAGGTTCGCAAAACCTAATACATACAAGCATACATCAGCCCATCATTTGCGATACATTTTTATAGCTATGGGCAGAATTATAACCAGTTGCCCCACATTTCTTATCAAGCCTCGCCGAGAGGAATGGTTTTTTCAGAGAGGAAGGTGATGTAAGGGCTCAAGAAAAATTCGGTGATATATTGGATATATGAAATTCAAATTTAATTTACGCGGCACCATTTAAAAAGAGCAAAGTTTGCGAGCTTTCGATTTCATGCTATATAAGCACGGTGAAATTACCATGCCATTTAGTGTTCACGTTTGCCTTCTGCTGAGCGCTACGTGTGCGTGCTGTCTCTTGTCATACTGCCTTTTCATCTACGCTGACTTCTGTACTTGCTTCACACGCAGAGTCAATTACAGTCACGCAAATCTTGTTGCTACACAACTAGTGAGACGGTGGAACATCTACGTATTGGACATTTACGTGTGCCAGATACCACGGTATTGTCGCAGATCTTCAACGAGACAATATTCAGTCTTCACACAGGCTCTCGCTGCTGATGTCAACGCCACAACCGAAGTAACAATAGCCAGTCAACGAGAGCTGGTCTCAAGTGTCTGGGAGTATTTCTAGACACTGCTACACTAACTAAAATTTTTCGGCATTTGCCGGAGAACGCAACACCGGGCCTAATAAAGACCCTGAAAAGTACTATTCTCAGCCAACTTTGCACCTAACTGACTTTTTGACGTCCTATGGCATTTAATTGAAGCCGGGGCGTTTACAAATATCTATTTATTAATTAAACAAATAATTTATTATTTATTATTAATTATAGAAATATTTAAAATTTTCCATCCATGATAATCCGCGTATTTCCATGGAGATTAGTTTTTTTATTTGTAAGAATTCTTCATACGTTAGACAATGGTTATGCTTGCCGGAATATCTATCAAGAATTTTTAATATTTACAATAGTTTTTTCAATATGGCTTTATTATTAAACTGTGGCATAAATTTTCAAATAGTGGAACAGAACTGGCAGTTGGACTAAATAAAATATTAATATATGTAAATGACTTGATGAATCATTCTAAATGTGCAGTATACGGTTTTTGTTAAACCCTACACCTATAACCAATACATTGATGCATTGGTTGATAGTGTTCCGACTTTTTTGTGTTAGAGTGGCTGCAATTACATAATTAGTGTTGGCGGCAAATGAGACAGAACTGTTAACTCGTAAGTTGCAAGATAATAAACAATGTTGCGATCCGGCATAATCTTATCCCTTCTGAAATTGAATAACAAAGAAATGCTATTCCAGAACTCGTGATTATTAATTCCAATTCCTGGAAGATTATAACCTATAACTCCATGCAATCTTTATTTAAACCAAGAAAGCGGCTTAATCCTAGAAGTTTACATTATATTTTTTTGCTGAATCTAATAACTCGTACATAACGAACGTATCCTACGTGAAACAAAACATTATTTATTTATAATTATAATTTAATTTTCACAGTAGAGTACTAAACATTATCATCTTTCAAATTTGATCATATCCTCAACAAAATTTAGCAATGCTTTATTCCTCTATGCACAAAGAATCATTAAGTTTACGTATTTCAATTTTTTGGAATATAAGATATTTGTTTTTTTAATTGAAGCAACATTACTTAACTTAACGAATTTAATATTCAAGACACGGAGAAATTAATTATGAGACATGCACAAACCAGTCAGCGGCTAATAATGTAAGCACACGTGACACAATGGCCGCAGAACTCAAGATCTTACAGTTCCGATATCTCCCCGTAATTAAACTAGCATATTTTGACAAAGAAATTCGACCACTCGTGCGCTATCAGCTCGGCGTATTTCAGTGGTAACTCCAGATACATGGCACATGATTTATCGTTACTAAGTGCAAATCACCAGAAGATGTATAAAAACTTGGCGATATAGCATTCAATATAAATTACCATGATGTCCTTACTGTGACTCACTCAACAAACCTCAACGTTAATGAATGTTATCGTTAAACTTTCTTAGGTTGCTTTCATGGTCGAACAGTAGCAGCCATTACATTAATAACGTCAAATTTTCAGTAGCATGTACCATAGATGTAAAATTAATGGCTGCTTATAGCAAGTCAGTTAAAACTCACGGCCTAGGAAAACTCAGTCTCTTTAGGCATAGCCATGTTTTCTTGGGACGTTTGTCGTCAAATAATTTTCATATTGCACATTATGCATAATTTATCTGGCGAAATTTGGACATTTAATTGATGCAATCAAAGTTACTTTCCTAGTGACGATCGTCTAATTAATTTTACTCAGGAGCAATAATCGTGTAAATCCGCTTATCCATGAATCAGTGAAATCGTCCATATTTTAGCAAAGATTATGGAAATAAAATTATTAAACTTCATTAGTACAACTAGACGAACAACGCGGCATCGTATAAAAACTAATGATCCACCAGTTTTTGCCCGAGCTTGATATTTATATCAGAAAAATACAGTCAGCGAAAGTTATCTAAATTAAGTGCTTAAGGTCATTATCCTTCAAAATAGATGTAGTCCACGAGCATAAACGATAGACATGCAAGCAAAGAAACAATTTGGTGAATGGAAATTATATTTTGATTACCGTGCCCTTGAGAGAGTCAAGATTCTGGATCAAAATCTGAAAAACGTGAAAAGGATATCATCGACAAAGTAGCCCAAAGCGAATGATACACTGTGACTGGTTTAAAACAACTTACCATCAACCGCCACTCAAGGAAGAATGCGTAGCAAAAGCTGTAGTAAAATACTCATATGCCCTTTGGTTTGTGCAATCCATCACAGACACTTCAGAGATTCATGAACGATAACCTAGAGGATCTCAAGATAATGACTTAAAACAACATATATAAATAAATCAATGAGATGCTAGCTCGTATTAAGCAATTTGTTCTTGTGTTAAATAAGGAAAGATTCTCGTGGACCTCAAAAACCAAAGTTCTTAGGGTATAAATTCGGACATGGTATAACAAATACAAATAAAAAGATCAATATCATTAAAAAATTCCGACACCAACCTTATGGCCTGTGAAACTATTATCGCAAACATAACCCAATAATAGCGCAACCAAAAACACTATATACAAGACATCTCCAAGGGTTGAATTCACCGAAGTCCATTTCACGTCTGTGTTAAAACGCTTCCAATCAGCTGTTGTTCGAAATAATTAACAACTTACTTGCAATAAATACGAAATAACGGCATTAAACAGAACATTTCAACGGACTAATCCGTCTTTTCTCGAGGCGCCACACTGAAACAAGAATTTCAGAGTAATCCGTGCGCAATTGAATTCGACTCCAGAAAACAGAAGCCAGCAAAGAAACAATATTTGGCTATCGAATGGAATTATTAGTCTTGCAAGAAACCTGTCTCCACTTTATACGATATCACATGCGCTTTTCCTTCAAAGTGGAAATTCATAATACACCGTTGGTTGAGGCACTCCAACAATTTACTCAGAATTACACCAAAATTTTAATACGCTAAATGATCTGCCATTACTCATGTAAAATGAAAAGAAAATTTAATGTCAAATTATTCATCTTGCATTGGAATAAACTCAGTAGTCTATTATAATGCTAAACTGTCGCTTTCGAATAGCATTCAGACGAAACAAGCAATCTACATGGAAATAAAGTTTCATGGCGTTTCATCATTTTCAGGTGATGTGATGCGGATGTCATCGCATACAAAATGCAGGAATAATTTTACACTATATTTGACGTATACCATAATTTGAGATATCCTGGTGTTGATAGGTCTAGAAATTTTCTACAAGAACGTTTATTCTAATCGAAAATCAAGCGTAGAATTAGCGACTAGGTTAAAGCCTGTCGCTTATGCCAAATATACTAAATCCTCCGGTATATGCACACTGAATTAAGCTTTTCTGAACTGCCTAACGTTGGTATCAGATTTATACACATAGATATAATTGCCTTTCTTGTAACTTCTGGGTTCCGTTATTGAATAAGCAGGACTGCTTGTCATACAGGATGGTTAAAATTTATAGCGTTAACAAACTAAAATGCAGAAAATATTAACTACGCTTTCTTGTTACACTAAGTGGCAAAATTTGTTTTATTAGAAGTAGTGGCTATCGATTAAGCCGCAAATTTTATGGTGCTTATATTACGAGATAGGTTAAAATAGATAGGAGTCGATATGCGATTAGCGACAACATTATATCCAAAATTAAAACCTTCTAGTGGAAAGCGTGCATCGCGAGTGAGAGGCCAAGTTATTTCTCACATGAACAATAAAACTTTCTTATCGCGTTTCCATTTTTACTATTGGGTATGCGATCACGGTAACAGGAATGTATTAAAAAACCTGTTGTCAAAGTTACATTTTCTTTGAGATAATGGATGAAGCAACAGCAGTGGCAATTACTTAAGCAGTATAAATCCGCAACTCACTAGAGAACATCATCTGTCAGTTCATTTAATCAGAAACATTAACAATATTAGTTCATGTACGCGTGGACGCGGCAAATTCCCCCAGATTCCAAAGTATATCTGACCTCATCTAATAATTAAGAAAGGTCTCAATTAATTTGAGATTGACTACAAAAGAATTAAAAAATCGGTGTTCATTTTTTAATCGAGTCCTGCTTTTGAGTTCTGTAGTCGAACCCAAAATATAACAGCAAATGTTAAAGATTAGGACCATGTGACATCACCTGGTCAACCACAAAGTATTTCGTTAGAGTATCAAAAAGAAATATAGTGAAAGCCAGGATGATAGCGATGGGGCGATGGACTTAAAATGAGACCGTTAACATTAGCCAGTTTGCGGATAATGTGGTTAGTATTGAATATCAATGACTTCAGCAAGCAAAGAAAAATGTATCCAATCCAGGGGAGCCATCGCGTCAACGGAGATTTCAGACTTATTCAAAACTAAACATTTGCTTCCTTATTGTATGCTGAATTAAGTCAGCAAAACTTCATAGTAAATAAGCGTTGGCTTGTAACAAAATGAATCTTCCTGGAATTCGATCCAAATTACCATGCACCTTAATAAGTTTGTTTGGTTTTTTTGACGTTCATAAGTGTTCAATAGAAGTGACGGAGGCTAGATGAAGGGATAATGCGTCATGGACATTAGAAAGCATGAGTATAGGATTAAATACTGTTTGTTGCAGAGAATTAATATATATGCAAGTATGTCTTAGGTGTTGCAAATCTAGTAACAAATCATTTCAATTGTGACCAGAAGGATAAACCAGAGATAGCATGAACGGAAAGTATAATCTCATGCACATTCGTTTCGTGCTTACTGGCGACTCATCAGTGGCGTCCTATTATCCCACATTCCTCACCCAAATATAAAGCGGTTAAACGACGTAATATCTGCTCCTACTGACGAGTAACCAGTAAGCACGAAACGAATGTGCATGAGATTATACTTTCCGTTCATGCTATCTCTGGTTTATCCTTCTGGTCACAACTGAACTAATTTGTTACTAGGTTCGCAACACCTAATACATAGTTGAGTATCCGATGTCAGAAATGAATATTATATTTAAAGTTAAGACTGAATGCATTCCAATTAATTTGACGTGCTGTATTTATCATTGTATTACTTGAAGCCGAGGCTGAGAAGGGAATAATTGAAAGACACGTAAACAATAATTGATTGTGCGGGTGGTGTTAAAAATTATTTAAATCAAGTTTGCGTGCTTGAAGAATTTTTTAAATATAATTCCGTGACAATAGCTACAAACAAATAATGTTCGTGAATGCATAGAAATTATGCAGCGGATATTTCCAGTCCGTGCAATGTGTGCAAGACCACTAGAGATGAGAGTCGCATATCTTATTTTGCTATCCATATATATATATATATATATATATATATATATATATATATATATATATTTGCAATGTGGTTTGATCCTTGCTAGTCAGTTTGCCATCGTACTCTAATGATGATCATGGATAGTCGAAACGTGTCAGTGCGTTGCGACTGACGGTATTTTTGTTATTTTGTTCGACGACTGGTTAAATACAATGGGATTGGTGTTTACTTCAAGCACGTAAACTTGATTTAAAGAATTGGAAGGCACTTGACATTAATTTAGATGAGGATATATCTCTCTGTGTAGGACATTTATCACCTAATCACTGGAGTGGATGCAATCAATTAGACTGTTTCTACGAGTAGGGAAATGCATTAAATGATGTAGATATTTTTCAACAACAAGCCACGGCAGCGAGTGATTTTTCGGGGCTAGAATTCTCTCGATGACGTTAGAATAGTTAAGGTTGTCGAAATCAATGGACATTTCTGTCAAATGTTTGAAGAAGTTAGATAAAGGTTACATTCCGCAAATGTCGTCAATCGATGAAAGATTAGAAGGCCAGTAGACTACACAGAAATATTTAACACAATATCTTCAGTGAGATAGCAAAGATTCACGCCTTGAACAGTGAAAGTTATCCAGGCACTTGGCCATGAGAGAGGACCGGACATATGCGGTTACCCCGCCACCATGGTCAGCAGCTCTGTCATTTCGATGAATGAAACAAATTTTGATGGAAAATAAATCATCGCTGTGCACTGTGTTAGATAAGCTTTGACCAGCAAGCACATGTCTAGCTCAGTCGATGAAAAGAAATCTCGTAGCTTATTGATTTTTGTTAGGAGGGTCCTGTCATTTTTGAGAATTACTGAATTTCAATCATAAAAAATATGAGATCGGTAGGATGGAGCCGGCGGTGATCTTACAATTTCGGCCGGAGTGCGACTTGGGCTGACGAGTGTGATGGATCCTAACGTTCCCAGTGCAATTCGTGCCGAGAGGTTGAAGAGTTTAGACATTTTAAATGTTGCGCAATGCGAGTACAGGGCTCGAAACGATGAACAGATATGATGGAGACGTCTCGACTATCGAGAAGATCAGTAACAAGGTTAAAGAAAAGGACAGGTACATTGGTTTGTTCGATCAGGCACTACGCTGCTAATTTTAGTTTCATTTTAAGCTGATCTAGATAATTTTTATTTTAGATTTTGGTTAAGGAGGCACTGATGTTGTCAGGAAAATTTGTAGGTAAAATAGTTTCAGTACATCACATGACTCGGGTGTAAGTACCACGTCTAGAGTCTATGGTCAACAACGAATTTGACAATGATTTTGTGACATAGCAAAAGTTTTCCGAGTAGTGCTCGTGACCCATAATGAGGATTAAGTAAATTGAACAGCCATTCTAATTCTAAATAAATTAACTACACGGAGGCCCGCAGTAGACTTATCCCAACTTCAGAATTTATTCATGGTATTGGTCCAGATTGAGAAAGTAACTTTGGTGGTAGAGAGTTTAAATAGCTAGTGCTGAATTACTGCAAAACAATTTGAAGGAAGTTGCGTTCACGCCTTCCTTTGACCTTTTTTAAGAGATAAATGAAGATTTACACATAAGAAGTTCCATATCGCTGTTGCTGAGTCTTTTGTGTGTTGTTTGATCAAAAGTACGCTGCTAATTTACCGAAATATCCTTAAAAATGTGCAAAATTTCAATCAGTTGCGTCAGAATATCTAAGTTCAACTGACTTTCAGAAGACGGTAAGCGCGAATACCAGATAAATAAATTGAGATCACAATAGTGGCAAAAAGAAATTTTCACATTTGTGTAAGAGTTGTGATTGACAAACAGATGCAGAAATTTCCCAAAATGAGCCGCTATTAAGCTGGAAATTTCGACCGCTTTCTGTTGTAGTTAGAATCGACAGCTTTACGGAGTCGCCAGTTTGAGGTTAATAATTAAAGTGTCAACTGAGAAATGCTACATGAAGACGGCACAATTTAGGTTCATCTATCGATGAATTGATTGTGTGAACTATATATAGAATGACTTATGAGGAAAAAGTAAATAGCTATAGCCAACACCCAATCGAGTTGTGAAATAATTAATATTGATCTATTTATAAATATTGTATTGTAATGCTCCAACTAGATTCCTGTGCAAATTTTCTCAGGAAAGAAAAAGAATTATCAATCTGTCCATAGATTTAAAAAATATATGGTAATTTACTGATGCTGTGCTGGCACGTATTCGTGACATGCGTCATCTTTGATATAATTTCACGCAACCACTAGTTACTAAAACAAAAATTGTTAACCTTAGCGGTTGGTTCATAGCGCGTAAAGCAAAATATTGGGTTACTGGTAAGTTTTGAGAGCTGCAGCGTAAAATTTGTAAAGTGGAATACAGCAGGCGTTGCCATGCTAAGTTAGTGATTCTTTATCATACTCGATCACTGTTAATGATAGTAGTCGATGAGAAATCGGAAGTGAGTTTATGTTCGACTTGGTGGTCCATGATTTTCAAGAATGAATATGTGAAATGCGTAACTGATGTAATAACATTGGACACGATAATTTCATTTACTATGATATTAAGCCAGTGACTATATATTGTTAATATACATGATATTAACTTTATGTACCTGGCACTATCACAAAATGAAAGTACGTGTTCAGGCTTGAGCCATACTTTGCAACTGTATAGTGTATAAACAATACGACATTCAAATCTAATGTCAAAAATAAAAAAAACTGAAGTCTACTCGATTCTTCCTGCAGAAATGGTATAATAATGAAGAATTTTTCAGAAACTTTCATGATTGTTGGCTAGGAACATTTGATTATAAAACTTGAGGCAAGTAAGTATGAAATATGAATCATGTGGTTCCATATAAACTGGTCATATCACATGAAATAGAAAGTAAGTCGCGCGCAAAGAAAAAGAATGTGTGATTCATCGAAAAATGAATAATAGTTAAAAATACTTCTATCAGTCACTCGTAATGCAAAATAAGCTATTATTTGTTCGAGACTGTGGACGTTGGGGCCGAAAACGCTTATATAATGTTGTACATTGCCATGACTAGACGGTTTGAAAAAGTTTTTAGCCTGTCTACACATTTCGATGTAGTTGTCGCACATTGCCTGATATTGAAGTACTAAGAATGTCTGGTAAAGACCGCGATAATTAATTTTTAGTGTTGCAGCAGCAGTGTCGTTTCAAACAAGTACTTTCCTACAGCTGTGCAGCTGCGGATGAACGCAGACTGGACATGAAGCCCAACTCGGCAACTGCACTGATATATTACTGATATGGAGACAAAGTAGAGAAGCTTCAACGTTTGGGCCATCGTGTGCGTGTAATAAATTTGGGATATGACTCAGCAGACGTTCGTCCATACAACGTAAGTGTTGTGACACAGACATCGAATAGATTCGCATATACGAGAGCGCATTGCAAACAGTACTAAAGGTAGTACATTGATCTATTTGACCTAAATAGACAAGAATTCTAAAGCGGATTTTTATCCTTATGCATTTTCTCGGCCATACAATTAGACTACCAGTGGTAGGCGGTGGTCTAGTGTAAAGTTCATATCACAGATTGCAAGGTTATATTAAAACAAACAAATTAGTATTATTTCGTTTTTATATATTCCATAAATAGAATTTGCGTTTGAATAGTGCGTTAGAAATATGTACATATATCTGTAATAACCTCGTAAAAACACCATAATGTGCTATCCATTATTAACTTCATCTCTAGAAATGATGCAGGAGGTAACGCTCAGGTCATCGAGTAAATCAAACGACCATGGTTAGAAGGTAGTTAGATACATGAACTTGAGTATGATGAACTATAACTATGTGGGCAATGTCTAGGTGTGAAGTTATTTGGAAGCGTTCCAAATTAGAATGAGCATGCCGGGTAAATAGATTCGTTTGGCACGTGGCACAATCAGAGACAATTTCTTAGCCTTCTGTCTAAATTTATGACTCTAGAATCGCATTGTTATAAGTTTGAATGTCGCAGAACTAAGTCGATGAGAAATGAAATGAATTGAGTCAAAAATCTTTCTCTGAACGGTGGTAGGCTAAATTGACTTGTGGCACTGTGTATCCGTGAAGTAGACAATACAGAAGACCATGGTTGGATGGCAAGCTAGAAATTTTTGAATATGAATGCTGCCGCATTAATCTATTTGTTAGAGGGATCGTGTCCAATTGGACTCGCTGAGAGCCATAGAGTCGACCAAGAACTGCGAAGGTGAAGGTGGTTGCAATGCTACGTCTGGACTTAAAAACAAGTGTACAATAATATTATGTTCGCCTTTTACTTGGCAAATGTCAAACTGTCGTTCAATTAGACATGAAAATTGTCTTTTTACTCTGGCAGATTACTTTGCAACTACTGAATTTGCATTTTGAATTACGCCAATTAAAGGAGTATGATCTGTAAAACATTTAATCTACAACTGCCCATAATTATTATAATCAAGGTTGCGGTCTTGATATAAACACCTGACCCATTACATATGTCAGTATAAACTAAGAATTGTATAGTGTAGAAAAGGCAATTCATCCAGTAGATTGGTTTCGTCCTTATTTGGAACTCATCATGTACTGGCCAGAATTTGCCGTAACCCATAATGTTATCGAAGTGAAGCATGATTTCATGGATAGTGTTGAGTTTTCAACCGAGTGTCTTTTCTAGTTTCTACTAGTTGTAACGTATGAGAGGTAAAGTTAATGTCCCCAAAATCCGTCAATCTCTTGTTCCAAAGTGGCTTTGATTGATAATTCCGAAGCATCGGTGGTGAGTAGAAAGGTCGTTCAAAGTCTGGATGTGTGAGCATAGTGGCATTTGCTAACAAGTTCATGGCATGACGGGGCAATTCCGCGTCATTAGACGAAAAATAAAACTTAGTGATATGCCCTTGTCCATTTCAATCTCCCAAGTGCCTACATAACGTGTGTAATTGTTTTGATAGACTGGAAAGGAACTGGCAATAGTAGTTTACAAATACCAAGATTTGCAGTTTGGCTTTCAAAGATTTTTGTGACGCAATTATCTTAGGCTATTTGGCCTTAGTCGTAGAGGCTGTATACCCTAATGTGTAATAGGATTACATAGAAAATCAAAGGATGCATTTGTGATTTGCATTTTTAAAAACTAATTGTGAGACCATGATCTGCTAAGTTTGATAGAAAAATTTTAAGATGCTCGGCATGAAATTCTTGAACAGGAGTAAAAACCCCCTTTTTCAAGATATAACAAAGTAGACAGATTTATCGCGCAAAAGGTTGTCTGTAAACCTCAGAAATTTGGCGCACTTAAAACCAAATGGTATGTAAAATTTTTCAGAAAGACCAAAAATTTGCGTTGAAAGCAGTCTTATCTATATCTTCCGGTGCTAGCTTTACATGATAATAGGTTTGTTAAATGTCGATAATTGCTGCCATTAAATTTCTGGCGTAATTTGTTTACAATGGAAATAGGGTATGCATCGGATTTGACTACAAAGTTTAAATTGTGAAGGTTACCGCAGGTTTTTTATGATCCGTTAGCTTTAGAGTCAAAGTGTAGTGGGGATGCCCAAGTATTTTCTGATGGCCCGATAATGCCTTTTTCCAAAAGTCTTAAAAATCTTCTTGAGTTTTGCTGTGAGTAACAGCCTTTTCCTAGGTGAAAAAGGTTATCCTGTTGTGTTAATTTGATACGTGTTGGTACCATATAGCTCTGATTTGCTGAAATCGACAAAGTTTAGTGTTTTCAACAGGTGTCGATAATTCTGTCGAAGGATGTACTGGGGTTGACTCTATGACCTGTAACTGCAAACAATCCGAAGCTAGTGACAAGAAAATTTGCTCAAATCTGGTCGAGGGGTTAAAGATCAGATTTTCAAGCTCAACAATTAGCTGATAATTTAACAGAAATTCAAGACTCAGAATGTTGTGCAAGACTTAGGCAACGATGAAGTTGTAAGAAAATTTAGTTCTAATATTAATATTAACAGAACAACGCAACAATCTTAGGTTATAATGAGCTCAGGAATGGATGCTGCAAGGAATATCTCGTAGTTTAAGTCACTCTTGAGCACAGATGCTGCTGCACCTGCATCAACGATAAATTTCACTCAACTGTTAAAATCTTGAGGGTGCAAATATTCGTTGGGTTGCTTTGCCGGATCATACATGCAGACCATGATCTGCTAAGTTTGATAGAAAAATTTTAAGATGCTCGGCATGAAATTCTTGAACAGGAGTAAAAACCCCCTTTTTCAAGATATAACAAAGTAGACAGATTTATCGCGCAAAAGGTTGTCTGTAAACCTCAGAAATTTGGCGCACTTAAAACCAAATGGTATGTAAAATTTTTCAGAAAGACCAAAAATTTGCGTTGAAAGCAGTCTTATCTATATCTTCCGGTGCTAGCTTTACATGATAATAGGTTTGTTAAATGTCGATAATTGCTGCCATTAAATTTCTGGCGTAATTTGTTTACAATGGAAATAGGGTATGCATCGGATTTGACTACAAAGTTTAAATTGTGAAGGTTACCGCAGGTTTTTTATGATCCGTTAGCTTTAGAGTCAAAGTGTAGTGGGGATGCCCAAGTATTTTCTGATGGCCCGATAATGCCTTTTTCCAAAAGTCTTAAAAATCTTCTTGAGTTTTGCTGTGAGTAACAGCCTTTTCCTAGGTGAAAAAGGTTATCCTGTTGTGTTAATTTGATACGTGTTGGTACCATATAGCTCTGATTGGCTGAAATCGACAAAGTTTAGTGTTTTCAACAGGTGTCGATAATTCTGTCGAAGGATGTACTGGGGTTGACTCTATGACCTGTAACTGCAAACAATCCGAAGCTAGTGACAAGAAAATTTGCTCAAATCTGGTCGAGGGGTTAAAGATCAGATTTTCAAGCTCAACAATTAGCTGATAATTTAACAGAAATTCAAGACTCAGAATGTTGTGCAAGACTTAGGCAACGATGAAGTTGTAAGAAAATTTAGTTCTAATATTAATATTAACAGAACAACGCAACAATCTTAGGTTATAATGAGCTCAGGAATGGATGCTGCAAGGAATATCTCGTAGTTTAAGTCACTCTTGAGCACAGATGCTGCTGCACCTGCATCAACGATAAATTTCACTCAACTGTTAAAATCTTGAGGGTGCAAATATTCGTTGGGTTGCTTTGCCGGATCATACATGCAGACCATGATCTGCTAAGTTTGATAGAAAAATTTTAAGATGCTCGGCATGAAATTCTTGAACAGGGAGTAAAAACCCCTTTTTCAAGATATAACAAAGTGGACAGATTTATCGCGCAAAGGTTGTCTGTAAACCTCAGAAATTTGGCGCACTTAAAACCAAATGGTATGTAAAATTTTTCAGAAAGACCAAAAATTTGCGTTGAAAGCAGTCTTATCTATATCTTCCGGTGCTAGCTTTACATGATAATAGGTTTGTTAAATGTCGATAATTGCTGCCATTAAATTTCTGGCGTAATTTGTTTACAATGGAAATAGGGTATGCATCGGATTTGACTACAAAGTTTAAATTGTAGAAGGTTACCGCAGGTTTTTTATGATCCGTTAGCTTTAGAGTCAAAGTGTAGTGGGGATGCCCAAGTATTTTCTGATGGCCCGATAATGCCTTTTTCCAAAAGTCTTAAAAATCTTCTTGAGTGTTGCTGTGAGTAACAGCCTTATCGTAGGTGAAAAAGGTTATCCTGTTGTGTTAATTTGATACGTGTTGGTACCATATAGCTCTGATTTGCTGAAATCGATAAAGTTTAGTGTTTTCAACAGGTGTCGATAATTCTGTCGAAGGATGTACTGGGGTTGACTCTATGACCTGTAACTGCAAACAATCCGAAGCTAGTGATAATAAAATTTGCTCAAATCTGGTCGAGGGTTAAAGATCAGATTTTCAAGCTCAACAATTAGCTGATAATTTAACAGAAATTCAAGACTCAGAATGTTGTGCAAGACTTAAGCAACGATGAAGTTGTAAGAAAATTTAGTTCTAATATTAATATTAACAGAACAACGCAACAATCTTAGGTTATAATGAGCTCAGGAATGGATGCTGCAAGGAATATCTCGTAGTTTAAGTCACTCTTGAGCACAGATGCTGCTGCACCTGCATCAACGATAAATTTCACTCAACTGTTAAAATCTTGAGGGTGCAAATATTCGTTGGGTTGCTTTGCCGGATCATACATGCAGGCTTTTGGTCATTGGGTATGACGTTATCGGCTATCTTGACTTCAAAGTTAAATCTGCCTAGACAAAAGAAACAATATGAGCTACATAGAGAGAGCTGATTATCTTGTTTTTGCATGAAGTCTAAGCACTGTTCTCTTGTTATGGCTTGTGATCATCTCTAAAAGGCAACTTTCGACTTTTAATAATTTCTCATAACTTTACAGGCATTTTCGACAAGCATAAATCTATTTTTGGGATTATAGCACCAATTATTAGAAAAATGTCGACTAAATTAATGAGCAATCTCGATTGTCATTTTAATGATATGCCTGAATCGTTTGTAAATGATGATTTATGGTCATATTTACTTTACTGTGCTTATAACATATCTTTGAATGATTTTGTCAAATCTAAAAGAAAACACGCTAAATAGGATAACCTTACATCAACAGATGACAGCCTGGCCGATGAACACTGCTCTAACTATAGTTTGAGGAGATTCATAATTTGAAATAGCTTAAGTGACAACAAAAAACACTTAAATTTAAATTTTAAAATATATGTGCCCTGTGATTTTTAAGCACCAATAACAAAACGCTTACACAAAACCGCTTCCAAAAATTCAACTGAGAGAAGTTGGAGCTAAATTGCCGCTGTTAAAGAGGTTTGTACAGTTGAACATTGAACTGTATACATTAACAGTTACCACAGATCGAACTGGCGGACTGTGGAGGGAAATATTCACTGCAAAACAAATTTGTATGGTTTAACTGGGCCTTGGCAAAATCCAAAATTTCACCGCGGATTTAATCACTGAATTATATTAAATTAATTCGTCAACTTGACCCTAAATTGTTACTCTGCAAAAAACCGAACCGTGATATCACATATTAAACATACATGAAATAATATTTATTCGGCGAGTGATGATATAAATACAACTATGATGATTTTGCGTGAGACAACCTTTTGTTAATCCTGACATAGATTATTAGTAACCGTTTGCCAGAAGTACGGTATAAAATTAATTTATACCAATGTGCGATTCACTAATAATCTGCAATTTTGCGATTTAGCAACCAAAGAATAACTCCAGTATAAACATATTTGAAAGAGGCGCACCAAAGCAGAATAATTATACAATGAAAAGAATTTTATCGTTAAATATATCAGGTTGTAGTGAGAGATCCGGTATAGTTTTTCTTCGTGAATTTTTTTAAATTTTGATTCGGCAAACGTCTTTTCTCTTTTATTTATTTTTATCAGTGTTTATTCAGATTTGTAAATTTTATCGCGGGTGCTTTTGCATTAATTCTTTGGATTTTAATTTTAGACTCAGTCAAAAGAATTATTTCTACAAATTTAATATAACTTGTGCTTTCATTAATATACATTGTGCTTTCTTATATTTTTTCTCTGTCGAGACAGTCTGGCTCTTCAATTTAAGCTTTATGGTATCCTTTGATATGAATCTTTAGCCGAAACAGCCAGTTGACACCTAAATCCTAACAAAAACGCTCGTGACTTTGTCAACAGCCACACCACAATCCAATAGAAAGTCACTAAACTCTCGCAACTTTTAACATTCTCCCAGAGTATATTTTATAGTGCCAATTTGGCACTATTCTTAATGTGATGGCAAGTATTTACTCTACGCAACCATTGTAAGTGTTATCTCTTTATTTGGTCTTTGCGTTCAGCATCTTTTAAGGATAAGCAGATTCTAAATATTCTCACGCATTTGGATAATACCTGTCTTTAAGTAAAGGATATTTTGTTGAATAAACAACGAGCTTTTGTCTCAAAAACACACAAGAGTTTCAACAATGACGAGCAGATTCTAAATATTCTCACGCATTTGGATAATACCTGTCTTTAAGTAAAGGATATTTTGTTGAATAAACAACGAGCTTTTGTCTCAAAAACACACAAGAGTTTCAACAATGACGAGTTAAAAAATCTTAAGTGTATCTCATTTTGTTCTCTCCAGGCCAGCTCAAACATAGGCATGACAATAATTTATTTAAATTGAGTGATCGATAAAACTTCAATCATTCAGCCGTCGATCTTGACCCTATTCTATACCATATTTTCACTCTCTGGCTGGGACGATTCCAAGAGAATAAACACTACCACTAAGAGATTCTCGGGAATATTACAATGCATTTCCAAGTATTGTTTAGGCTCTGACGCTTTGAAGGGACGTATTTTCCAAACAACCCTAAGTACGTTTTCGCTGAATCTACTCGGTTCACTTCTGCCACGCCTCGATGTCGTGACCGATTTCGTCATCGACTAAAGATTTAAAACGTGGACTTATACTCGAATCATGTAGTACAGCGAAATCCACGCTCATACCCAATGTTCAGTCTACTTTGGCACCGCCTAATACACCCAATAGCGTAAAAAAATCACTTGATTATATCCCAATAGTACAAAATGTTGCAGCCCTCTGTCTGATCAAGTCTCAGAAAATTATAATGCAGCTACGCAATCATCTAACCATGCCGACACCATTTCTCACAGCGAAATCTTCTTTACTGCGATGACTTTGCCTTGCAGTGACACTAACGCCCACATACGTTATCCTGCCTGTCTTGTGCTGTAAAACCAATACTTCATTCGCCCAATTTTTAAAACGTCCTATATATTCAAAACCCCGACAAGAATTTCACCACGAATATTAAAATTGATGATGAGCATTTACTCCTTATATAATGAGAGATCCATTATTATTGCCAACACAAGTTCCTTTCCAGATCTTCTAAGTAAGAACCCCAACTACCTTCATCTCACCGATCCAATAATATTTTGCTGATTAGTTTGCAGAAATTTGAACAGACTCTCCAAAATTTATCAACTACGGTCATTATTTTCTTTAAACGAACTTGACATGTGCGTGCTAGCTGAAACGTGGCTACCTTCCATCTTACACAGAGACTATCTCTTTCACGTCAATAGTTATCGTCCAATCCAAGTGACAGAGCTGTTAAAAGTGTGGAGCAGGTAATCTTCATATATCCGGCCAAGTCTTTGTGACTCAATTTTTTTCATTTCAGCTGATGATACTGTAGCAATTTCTATAGTTCTGAATAGTATACTGGTCTTTTAATAAGTATATAATCGAGAACACACGCGAAGCCCAATTTTTGTTCATCTTTATCAAACAAAAGTCTAGCAAGTAAATAGTTTTGAGTGACTATATTCTCCCTAACGCCATCTGGATATATCACAATTTACAACCTATTACCTAGCGGAATGTTTGGAAATAAAGCGACATAATGAATAGAAAGATTGCTAGATACTGTTAGTGGTGGAGAACTAATATATATGCATTTGTGTATTGGTTGTTGCGCACCTAGTAAAAAATTATTTCAAATACGATCAAAAGGATAAACCAAAGACATTAAGAACGGAAAGAATAACCGACAGCTAGCTGAGTTATTAAAGCAGTGTGGGTAAAATCCCAAACAAGACAATGAACATAAATATACGGAGCAGTCAAAAGGCGATAGCAATTTCTGTTAACGAGCAGATTATCGTGGGGTTTGCATTTATATAGTTGTAGACCGTATGCTATTGTTTTATGGATTGCGCATTTCCTCATTAGTCCAGTGTCAGTCAATTAGGTTACCTTATTTATTTTATTTATTTTTAAGTTTTCAGATATACAATCTGATATGCAACACCGAAATATACTTTTCGGAAGGAAATTTTTCTCTCAGCTGCGCGAGCATATCCAAGATCAGATGATCCTTAGAAGACGGACGGCGAAAGTTCAGTTAAATAACTTGCACTTGTTATGGTTGCGCAAAGAAATTACCCTCGTCACCCATTGAGGAATGTCTTAGGTTTGCGTAAAAAGTGTGGTTGCTGAAACGGATGCAGATATTCTACACGCAGGAATGCTAAAAGCCGGAAAGTATGTATTTCAGGGTGACTATATCACGAAGCCACCAGTTTTGTTTTACGATTGAAGTGTCACGTGCGGTTACTATATGACAACGGTGTAGAGGTAGAATAGAATAGAATATCTTTACTAATAATAATAATAATAATAATACATTTATTTGGCATCAAAGGCCAACTGGCCCAACCATTGAAATAGCAAATCAAGGGTAGGATATGTGGAGGTGAGTGGAATTGTGACTAGCAAAGTATTTAATAGCAGGGGGAGGGGTTGGGGAGGGGAAAAGTTATCATTAACATCAAGATAGTTCAATCTGGTGAAAAATAAATATAAACGAAGTTCCATTTGACTAGACAAGATCAATTGGAGATAGTCCGTGAAGTATCAGATCTTCAAGGTGAATGTGAGATCGAAAACAAAGATGAAGATGAAAAGATGGCGGCCCGGAGGTAGACGTCGACCGATGGAGTCCATTGTCGTGACGATTGAATTGATGGAGCAAAGCATGGACATGGATGGAGTCAGCAGGATTGAGGCGAGCGAGTCTTGCAGGGATCGCAGGCATCCGTAGAACGTGATTGTGATTAAAAGAAGACCAGGGAGAGTCGAAGTCCGAAGCGAACCGTTGGTGGATCGGTAGGGCTGTTGGGTTTCCGGTCCTCCGCTGAAACAAGAAAGAAAAAGAGTTGGATGAGCAAAACGTAGTAGAGTATCCACAACGTGGATATAATGGGGTTAGGAATGGGCTGAGAGGTGGTATTAGTGAATCTAGAAGAAAAGAATAAGACAAGAGAGGTAAAGTGGAAGATTAGATGGCTGCCTGAGGGATTTAACCCTACGAAGTTAGTAAAGAGGATAGCCTGGGGTGAAGTAAATGTTATGGATTGAGAAGGAACCAGTTTCGTTTCCAATCGGTCGTATCACAAAGAAGTTTGTTGAAGAAGTACTGATGGGCTGCCTTTTTGAATTCGTGCTGGGGTAGGAGCTTTATGTCTGTGGGAAGAGCGTTGAAGACATTAGTGGCTTTGGAGAAGAGATAGATTTTTTTAAATATGGTGGGGGTATGGTTGGCTTGGATAGAAGAGTTACTAGAACGTGTGGCATAGTGGTGACTGGGGTGGGCAAAGTTGGAGAGTGGTAAGCAAGTTGTGATCTTGTGGATAAAAGAAATGACGCGAAGGTGACGGGTGAACCAAAGCGGAAGAAGGTTTGCCAGGAGAAAGCGTTCCTTATAGTTTTGGCATTTCGGGAAGACTCGCTTTAGAAATCTGGAGGATACCTGTTCAATAGTATAGGAGGAGGCGAGGGTGAGAGGACAGTAGAATTCGCTGGCGTAGGAAATGAGGGGCAGAACGTAGACCTTGAATAACGTGAGTTGGAGAGTGGGATTGTTAGTCTTAAAACAGATCAGACGGGCCCATTTGAAGAGTTTGGAAGTAGTGTGTGTAAGGTGTAGGGAGAAGTCTAGGGATTTTGAGAAGTGAATGCCAAGATGTTTGGCCGAATCTATTATTTCTATATCAAGGGGGTAGTTAACAACCGGGATAGAGCAGAATGGATCAGAGGAGAGTTTCATTATGCGAGTTTTGGTGGGATTTAGTTTGAGGCCGATTCTGCTGAGCTGCAAGTGGAGCGAGGATAGGAGCTCCGATATAAGGGATAAGGAGAGGTTGGATGTTTTGGAGTTGCTGAATACGATAATCATGCCATTCACATATTTGAACAGTTTGAAAAGGTTGTCATCAACCTGTATGTGCGCGAGCGTAAGGTTGAAGAGAATGGGACCAAGTACGGAGCCCTGGGGAACACCGGATCGGATATGGGCTGGTCTCGAGTGACTACTGCCAACTTTTACTGTCGCATATCGGTTTCGGAGATAGTAACTAATAAGATTGAGAACGTTGCCGCAGATACCGCTTCTCAGTAAGGCGGATTCGATTGCTGAAAATGACAGCGAGTCAAAAGCCTTGGAAATATCCAGGAATAGGAGGGTGCACTGAAGCCCTTTAGAGAAGGAGGAGTAGCAATGATCGAGAACACTAACTAAGTTGGTGGAAGAGGAGCGGCCATTCAAAAAGCCATGTTGATCATCGAGGAGATAGAAGTTTACATGAGACTTAATGGAGGGGTAGATTAGGTTGTATAAGATCCTGTCGAAGATTTTGGTGAAAGAAGGGACGATAGTAATGGGGCGGAGATCTTTAAATGATGAGATCGAAGAAGTGCCATTTTTAGGGATAGGAGAGATCGTCGAATTGAGCCAGTCCGGGGAAGATAGGTGGTTTCGAGACAATGATTAATAACATCTGCAATCAGAGAGAAGACGTTCCAGCCTAGAAGGGCAATCATACTGACCGAGACACCATATTGATCAAATTGGTGTTTAGATTTAATGTTTTTAATTGCTTGGGCGACGGAAGCCGGAGAGACATGGAACCAGCGTAGGTTCTCGGTGTCTCCGTTGTCTAACATCTCAACAGGCGGAGTGGGAGCGGAAAAGGAGTCGAGAGGTGAGTCAGATAATCATTGGCGAAGATTAGGTAAGATCTCCCGAGAGCGAACATCGGTCATCTCGTTATTGGAGAGTACACAATCCAGTTGGTTGTTCCCTCGAGTAGGAAAAGGCACGAATTGGTGTAGCATGTTATCCGCGAAGAGTCAAAGCAGTGGGTGACTTTCGGAAGCTGGATTATGCCAGTTAGTCATGGGGAGGTTGAGATCACCCACAACGACGTACCGATCAGAGTGTAAAGAGAAAAAAGTAGATAGAAGTTGGGCCCCGCGGGTGTCGTCGATGAGTGAGATATTAGGGGGTCTGTAGACAACACAGGTAGATATGCTTTGGTTATGGATTTGTAGCTGAAACGAGAAAAATTCCAATCCTTGAGAGTTCGATGTCGACAAGCGTTTGGGCATAAGAAGGGATCGGACATAGGCAGCTAGTCCGCCCCCACGACCGACAGTTCTGTCGCTACGAAGGAACGTGTATCCATGAATGAGGAAAAGATCATCACAGTGGATGGAAGGGGACAGCCAAGTCTCAACAAGAACGCATATGTCAATCTCGTTAGAGGACAGAAAAGCTCGTAGTTGATTAATTTTAGGCGTAAGTGACCTGCAGTTGATGAGGATTGCTGAGAGTGCTTTGAGAGAGGGATGGTTAGATCGGGGAGGAGAAGCGTGCGGGGGCTTTCCGCTGGCGGGCGGGGCGAGATCTAGGGCTGATGAGGGTGACAGACCGCTCGTTGACAAGGATAGAGTGGTCAGCGTCGATTTGGATTTCTGTTGTCCCGCGTTTATCAGGTGGGTGAGGCAGTTGTAGGGTTTGAAAGCAAAAGGGGGCGAGATATCTGGGCTCGAGGGGGCACTCGGAAGCTGCGTTGAGGGGGCGAGCACGGGCAGAGAAAGATCAGGAGCTGGGATGCAACAGTCCAGGATGGGGTCGATGATGGATCCAGTAGGGGGAGACGAAGTTGATGGGGCTGGGTCGAAGTTTTGATTGGCCTTAGTAGACTTACCTTTTGTCGGTTTCTGGGTCATAGCATCTGTCACAAAGGTGACTTGTCGAGGGGATGTGGACTTGGCGGACGAGCTTGGGGGAGAAGATGCGTTATAAGGAGGCTTAGCGCGGCGTGGTCGGCCACAACGTCGTGGTAAAGCTTGAGATAGTGTGGGGGGACTGGTTGCGGAGTAAGGGCTAAAAGTGAGAGGAAGACCTTCAAATCGGGAAGGTATCAGTAGGGGTGGACTGGAGGAAGGTGCATCGCCTAGGATTCCGGAAAGGCGTGATGAGCTGGAGGAGGGGTGGTGTCCGGTTTATGGGTTTGGGCTTTCTCTAGAGTCCTCTGTAGGAGAGTTTAGTCTCGTTTTAGTTTGACTTGCCCGGATATTAAGATGGGCGAATGTAGTTTGAGATGGCGAACATCATCGTCAGACAGTCTTTTGTACGAGGAGAGAATAAAGGCTCGACCCTTTCCCGAGGAGACCTCTTTAAGGTGGCTAAAGTTTTCCCCTATTTGACTGATGAGATCTGAGGCCAGATCGTTCTTTGAGAGTGGGGAGCGCGGAGACCAAAGAAAGAGGTTTCGCTTGTTGTGGTTTCGCAGGGCAACCTCCCTGGCTACCCCATTCAGAAACGCATCCGCTTGACGCAACAAATGGGGCTGAACGGAGGAGACTGAAAGGTTGCCGGTCAGTGCTCCAAGTAATCCTGTGATGTCCGCCATTTGCTGTTGGAGATCAGAAATATTGGAGATAATCTTTTGGGTGAGGAACGGGGAGATGGGGGCTGGCGACGAAAGTTGGTTCATGGTGGAGTTAGATAGAAGAGTAGAATTAATGTTGATTACGGTAAAAGAGAGGAAAAGAATGAGTATTGATAAGCGAAAAAGAATAGGTATTAAAATGCAGAAATAAACGGAAAAATCGGGTGGGCTAGAAATAGATCCTTGATAAGTGAAGGTAAATTCCAAAAAAAATATGTAGGTAGATTTCTGGAGTATCCTAGAGATGAAATCAGACAAGAAATCCCGAGAATCTGAAAATAAAAAACAAAATAAAACCCGATATCCTTCGAAAGTAGAGAAAAATGTTGAAAACCCCAAGCACGCTCTCTCCGGTCGTTGTGTTCCACCTGAAAAAAAGCCACACATGGTCCATCAAATAGATAATAATATATAAAATATAAAAAAGATATTACATCACGTAAATATGTGCAATTAGTCTCATATAGATAAGTAAATCACGATAGTTATGATGTACGATTTATCACCATCAGAAAATTCATCAGTAATATCACTTCATACGTCATTTCAATTTTGATACATTTATTATAATAAAGGAAGAAACGGTCATTTTAATTAATCGAATTTGTACAATAATTGAACATTTAAATAGTTATAGATTCATCATCGAAATTCAGAAACCTAATAGTTGGAGAAAAGAAGGTATAAATCGTGTTACATTATGCAAAAATGAGAACCATGACTAGCAATTGATTATATGTATTGTTGACTAACATGATGATATAATGCATAACATTTCAATTTAATAATACAGAATGTGGAAATAAAAATCTCAAGAAGGTATGTTGCTGATCACAATTATCCTTGTCTTTTATTCAACCACGAGAAAGTATTATCATAATCAAAATTAAAAAGATCAGCAGGATTGTAGATTTTTTCTAGTTCAGTACATAAAAATTTAAAAGACATCTTAGATGGAGGCGTTTCTCTAAGCCCCTTTGGCAATTGATTGTAAATTTTGTAAATTTTCGAAAAAGAGAATAACTTCCCCGCAACATTCCCCACCAAAGGAGGAGATATTGCCAAATGTCCAGATCTAGTTCCAACTTCATGAATCTTTCTTATTGGATTCATATAGGCACCAGTCCACTGGTTCAAATGGAAAACTTTTATGCAATAGCACATCCTCCGAAACCATAAAGTTTGCAGTGATACAAACTGTAATCTAGTGGCGTATATAGTGCAGGAGATAGGGCTAATTTGTTTCACA
>JAQBSW010003879.1:0-76488 GCA_029291075.1 Eudiplozoon nipponicum | reverse complement strand
AAAGCTATTACTCGAATTGATGATGCTTCGGAGTCTAGTTCGGACATTCATCATCAGAGCTTGCTCATTATTAGCACAAATGCTAACACAAAAGGCAAAATACAATGAAAAAAATAATTCTCTTCATAGACTTGTTCTTGTTTATTATCACTATTATAATTTAATATTAAACAACTAAAAATATTCTTTGAACGAATACTCACGCATAACTATACGTCAACATAATTCTATGCAAACATGTACCACTATGCATTTCTATGGTTAAATCCATATTATATATATATATATATATATATATATTCAACATCTACCTATATATTATTTAATTTAAACTGCGAGATTGGCATCATCAGTAACCCATTTATACATGCATTTCTTTCTTTAAATCAAGTTTGCGAGCATGAAGTAAACACCAATCCCATTTTATTTAACCAGTCGTCGAACAACATAACAAAACTAATGTCAGTCGCACGCACTGTTGCGTTTCGACCTTCAGTGATCATCATTAGTGTACGACGGCAAACTGACTAGCGAGGATGAAACCGCGCTGCATATAAACGGAAAGCAAAATTAGATATGCGGCTCTCACCTCTAGAAGTTTTGCACAAATTGCAATTGACTGGAAACGAACTATATTCATCTGTCAGTATAAAACAGGCATTATATGATTTAGTAAAGGCAAGTTATCCTGTAGCCCGGTTCCGTACTTATAAGCGACATTTCATTTATCGACCAGAATTTTTCCAGGTTTGAATCCTATCCGCAGCGAAAATTCCGGACAGTACTTGAAGAGTTCCCAATAAGTCCGAAACAAATCTACTTGATGAATTGAATTTTCAACATTTTACAGTTATTATTTTGTAATGATAAAATGTATATAATATGATTGGTGTTTATAACAAGCTCGGAACACTGGTTTAAATCATTGTTATCACCACACGCACAATCTATGATTGCCTAATCTTCATACATATATTATGTATTTTTATTCTATCCACGTGAACAGTTTCCCTATGCTACACAAGCTTCCAGTTCTCAGATAACCTATGAAGACGTTTTCTCTGATTATTTTGTTACATATATCTTAAATTACTTTAACCCTATCACTAAATCATCAATTTACAACCATATATTTGGGTGAGGAATGTGGGATAAGAGGACGATGCAATCTCGTAGACGAACGTGTAAACCTGCAGTAGAGTAGCTAGCAACATATAGTCTGGACAATGCGACTTCAACGCTAACTCACTCTATATAAAATATATACCGTGTCTGTAAAGGATACTAACACTATGGCTATTGTGTTAGTAACCGATACCAACATTACAGTACCGAAAAGGTACACGGTATTAACACTATGGTTTCCAAGTCGATACATGGTACTAACATGATGGATAGTTCATGGAAGTTGAGAATAATAACAATTTCTGAACAACTGTTACTCTAGTAAATCCACACACCCTGGTTAAAGGACGTAATACCGGCTACAACTGATGAGTCGCCAGTAAGCACGAAACGAATGTGCATGAGATTATAATCTCCGTTCATGCTGTCTTTGGTTTATCCATCTGGTCATAACTGAACTAATTTGTTACTAGGTTCGCAAAACCTAATACACACTTACATATATATTAGTTCTCCGGAATAAACTGTTTTTAACTTACAACCATTTCGATAGATCAATAGATAAATTTAGACTAGTTCTATAATTAAGGTTATTTCTACAAGTTTAGGAATTGTTAAGTTGTACTCGGTAATCAAGAAAGATATTAAGAAACCGAGAATTATCTAAAAAATATGAAAATGCGTCGAAATATTGAAGGCGCTTAGAATGAGAGCTTGAAGAAATATGGAGTAAAATGAGACATCGAAGAAATCGCAAAAAGGCCTTGTGCTTAAATGTATAATACCAGCTTACTCTTTAAATAAAACCCTCTTAAGTGAAAAATGCTAATAGATGAAAAACTTACTCAAAAACGTATAAGAAGCTTAATTAAAATTTAATTAAATAACCGAATATATTTGCTAATCTATTGTATATTTAACCTTTTGCTCTGAACATGTATTTCCTCCGATTCATTTGTCCTCACTTTCATGCTAACTTTGAATGCCTTATTGATAAATGGGCCTAGCGGTTTTTCCACTTCTTATATATTATTAATAGTATTTCGTCAGTTTATGTCAATTCACAGTCAATCCACAGTAGTAATATATGGAGATACGTATGCAACTTTCCTAATTTGTCTGGTGGTCAGATTTACGCATGTGTCTAGCTAGGTAAAATTTCTGTGTGTGACCATATTTAACTGCATTTTTATTTTCTCATCCAAAGCTAGTTCGACAAATTGCCTGTCCTACATACTCCAGACTACAGCCTTTGCGCAATATATCGTAAACTCTTGAAGAGTTTAATGGTTAGATTCTATATCTTTGGTTTGGTAGTTTGCTGGGTTTTTAAATCAATACAGATATAACATCATATAAGGCTTTTAACGTCTCTAATTTGCCACCCAATATGGAATCTGGTATCACCAAGACCATTCAGATATCTTGCGGTTTCATCAGCTGTTCATGTTGTGTATCCGATCCCAATTTTGCTTTATTCATGCAGTGTCCCCTCTATTGAGTCCTGTTTGTTTATTTCAATTTGATATCATTTTGAGTTTTCTCAATTGTATATTTTTTTGTTTATTTAATATTTTGTACATTTATTTTTGTATATTTTGTATATTGTGTAAATATATTATATATATATATATATATATTATATTTGTATATTTTGTATATTTAATATGCTAAGACTTCTCAATGACATAGATATCAAAATAACTACTTTAAAACCAAAAGCATAGTTAAATTAAAATGAATCAGAATATTCGAATAGGTCTTCTTCCTATAAACACACGTTTTATAAAATCACACCATTTTAAAATTAAAAAATGATTGCTTCTCCCTCGTTTCTATTCCAAAATGTTCTTAAGATAGCATATTTGTATTTACTAAATTAAGGAAGTTCATTAATCCATCACCACAATGTTGCCGAAATAATGAGAACATCAAACAAGATCATTAAAAAACAAGTTCGGTTTGGTAATAGGCCTTAAAACTACGCTTGGCCGATAATCTAAGTAAACTTCTTGAACTTTAATAAGCATGGATTTAACCATAGACGTGCATACTGTTACAGATCTGCATATGGGTATGCAAGCGTAAAGGTATGCACGTGTATTTCTTCAATGAATACGTTAATTGGTTATTTAAATTAATAAATAGAAATATCACTAAGAAGTAATTTACTTGTGTTATTTTTGTACCTTATGTGTTATCATTTGTGTGAGCATAGATCGAGTTCTAATAATTGAACTGTGTATTTTCCGAAATAAATAATAATCGGAGCTAATCCGAAATTAGCTATTTTTTTCATACAAACGTGAACCGTCTCAAATCAGTTTGCCTATCTTGTTAAATTTTGTTTTAATTTATATAGTTATGCTCTAAAAATATGTTGCGTTTAAAAATTACAGTGAAAATTTGCATTTTGCTTCTCACTTTCACGCGATTGCAACTCGATGTTGTTTAGTTAATTGAAAATGCTTTGGCATAGTTTAAGCGTCTGCAATTTGGATATCACTGTTCATCAGAATTGCACTCAAATTGGTATGCTAATCGGCAGAAGGCGTGCATCACAAAAATTGTTCACTTTTTTACAATTGCACGGGTTGAAGCATCAATAAATATTTCAATAAAATGTAAATTTTTTGCTTTTGCATTTATTAAATAAGACTGCTTCTTTGATAGATTCTTGCCTTGTCTGCATGCAAGAACGAAGAGATAATTTACACCCACCTCTATGGAATGTTTTGGCTTCTTAGCATCGTAAATTGATATACAGACTGAACGATAAGTATTATCTGATTCTTGTTCTGTTCAACAAGATTCCTAGGTTCTCTGTCTATATTTCGCAGCCAAATTTACCGACACTCATTTCCGAGTGCACCTTTATATATGCAATTGTGTATTAGGTGTTGCGCACTCTGTAAAAATTAGTTCAAATATGAACAGAAGGAAACACCAAAAACAACATGAACGGAACGTATAAACTCGTGTACATTCGTTCCGTGCTTACTGGCGACTTTTCAGTAGGAGCAGGTATTATGATCTTTACCCATTATATATTTGTGTGCAGAATGTGAGAATATAGGACTGTACAATCTCCTATACGAATGCGTAAACCTGCAGCAGTGGAGCTAACTTCGTACAAGCTCTTCTACAATGCAACTTAACAGCGATATGACTATATTTATTATATACAAAAAACCTTTAAGGAGTGCCAACACTGTGGCTATTGTGTCAGTACTTAGAGCCCACACTTTGGTTAGAGCAACAGATTCCGAAGAAGACGTGCCCAGGTTTTAGTCCAGTCCGAGGCAAACTGTAGACAGTACGGGATGAGTTCTCAATATGGTCGAAAGCAGTCTACTGCATGACTTCGGTTTTCTAAATTACAAAATGCCTAGTTTTTTACTGACGAATGTACGCGTATAATAGGAGTGGTGTTTATATCTTGATCACGATCCTGATTTAACTAAAATGGCTAATGGCCAGTACAGTTTTGGAATACTGGCCAACATATTACAATCTTTTCTTTAAAATATAAACACAGAATGTATATAAGCGTGTTGTAATGTTTTGTTAAATATTCTTAAAATAAATCGGCCATTATCCACTTTAATATAAAAATTTGCTTTCTATTCCTTACATAAATATTCACGAAAAATAAAAAGTATGTATTAGGTGTTGCGAACCTAGTAACAATTTAGTTCAGTTGTGACCAGAAGGATAAACCAAAGGCAGCATGAACAGAAAGTATAATCTCATGCACATTCGTTTCGTGCTTACTGGCGACTCATCAGTAGGAGCCGGTATTACGCTCTTTAACCACTATATATTTGGGTGAGGAATGTGGGATAATATATATTGGTTAAAGGGCGTAATACCGGCTCCTACTGATGAGTCGTCAGTAAGCACGAAACGAATGTGCATGATATTATACTTTCCGTTCATGCTGTCTTTGGTTTATCCTCCTTGTCAAAACTGAACTAATTTGTTGCTAGGTTCGCAACACCTAATACATACTTGCATATATATTAGTTCTCCGCAACAAACAGTATTTAAAAATAAAAGGTATTTTTTTTTGCAATTTATTGTCTTCTTGCATTAATCTGCCACTGTGTATAAATGCTGTTGTGTTTAAAAAATTTCTATTAATAAAGAAGTTGTATGAATATAAATCGTTTAATAAATGAATTTTGTTAGCTTAAACTGAACATTGTATTAGTTGACAGGAATAATTTATAAAGTCGATCACATACGTCATTTTTCGCATGCATCAAATACTTGCCAGACTTGCAATGACAAAGATTCCGACCAGAGCGGCAGTTTACTTCAGTCTGGGAAGTAATCCACTACAACGGTAGAACTTAGTTGTGAATTGAAGTTTAAGTTGTATTTTAGTTTGCATTTTGGTGTCAGTTCTTTATATCTTTCCTATTTGTTATCACTTTCGACTTAAATTGTCAACAAGCCACTCCCGATCTGTCATTAAAAATAACCACAATAACGGTATAGATAATAATAAATTAAATTGTGATATCAGGTTTTTTGTCATATGTATATTGTCAGTATACACTAACCACTGCATGATGTAGTAAATGCAATTAATCGAATAGACCAGATTTGGCACACATCACGTTCTACTCAGAATTTATGCGACCAGAATTAGACCCAGGAAGGCATTTCGCTTCAGTCGTGCAACTAATACACTCTCTCAATTAAAGCGCATTTTAAATAAAGGTTTCAGTCATATGCCCCATGATCTGTTTCGCCTTTAATTTTTGTGAATCCTATTTGGCATTACTTTAGAACTAGTTTTAATAAGCCCTTCCGATCTGTCATTTACAACTTTTTTTGGTCATTGACTGTTATGCTACCATAAAATGCTCCATCATCCATGAGCTGACTGGTCTTCATAGTCAGACTTTTATTATGTTGGCCCATTCACCTCGACGGACGGTGTAGTTTAACTAATGTGGACAGAATTTCTACCATCTAGTTTTCGTGAATGAGTCTAGACATACTTGATCGCCTACATTTTACAAGTTAGAGACAATCATAAAGAACATTGTTTGATTATAAAGCATCAGTGTGTAACTCTTGAAGAATGTCGTTTTCAATTAACTAAATCTACCCAAAAACCTTGCTATTCTTATTTAATTGAATAATTCTCTCTTTCGACGAGGAATAAAAGTTCACACAAAAACCCAAGTAATTTTTATTATTTTAAAATATTACAAAGAAATTAACATCTAACGTCATCTGAGTGGTCTGCCCAGTTTATGAATTGATTAGAATGAATGCACATAAAATTTATAGACATATTACCTAAAAGTTAAACAGACGAAACGTAACAAGCACATAAATATGAAAATTTAGCCAGACTGTCAGTTACGTCTATCTGCCCTACGTGGCAGTCAGTCTTATGACGCTGCCGTACAATAGTGATGCATAAGCCAGAAAATCAACTTAGTATTGCTGTACCATTTCACATTTCTCCTCATCTGCATAGAAATCTGATACGCCGCACTATGCAGCCAGCTCTATTCCGCGGCTTACGCCACTGCTTGACCTGATCGAATAGCCATCCACATTTGCATATATTACGTAAGACCTAATTTACCAGTGGCATAACTTGTAGCGTCATCCATGTTTCATTAGCCCAGTATTCACACCAAATCTGTTCTTGATGGCAGAATAGTAATCACCAGAAATGCGTTGCTTTTCTTTTCAACAAAGAGTCAGCAATTGATGAAAAGGGGAACCGGATTTTAGCTTTCAGCGTAAAACAGCAATGCAACCACAATATCAAAGATGACCGGGAGATGTGCATCTGGAATTTGATTTAGCACCGAAATATTTAAACTCCACTTCATTCTGTCAGTCTCGTTATATGGAAAGAAGATATGACAGTAATCAATTTATTCACATCTGTCGAGCGCAACCCTGGTTCTTTTTACTACGTAGTAGACTCGAAAACATTAGTCACAAAATATTATCTAATTAAGTCTTGATTGCATTCGCCAACGTTAAGCAGAGACATATTTTCACTAATATTATTTCACGATATCGGAGCGGCCACTTTGAGGGTTATCGTGGCATGATCGCGATTGAGGTGATAAACATCTTCTGCACCACGACAAGTTGCTTCATCAACTTATAGCCGACTATTTCTTAATATCTACCTATCAATAAAATGCTCATTTTCTTGCACTGTCGCTAAAATTCGTTTGTTCCGGAAAGAATGAGTAATAATTCCTAGTCCCTGTGAAGCAGTCAATAAAAACTAGACGGCCGTTTAAATGCTTTGGAGAAATTCTTTTATTAAATGGTGGCTAATATAGCCAAAAACTACAAATCATTAATAAAATAACTCTCGATAGACTTTATGTGTCCATAAGTGTTATTATTATGATACTATTTTCGTAATTGATTCAATAATTTACTTTGAGAAATAGGAAGAGCAGTTCACATAAATTCACATGAAATAAACAAGAGACATGAAAGTGTCACCGATGTAGCATAATTAAATGATGTCTACACCACAATCTCCCTACGCCATTCTAGCCGTCTAAGTTAACTAAATTAATTATTCAATTTCTCTAAATTAAAGTAAACAAAATAGATTCGATAGGTCCAAAATTTCAACAGGAAATACATTAAATAGTTTCTAACGCAATTATCCTCCTACACAATCTGGGTGGTCTACTTAATTTATGAATTTATTAACATAAAGGCACATAAAATATGTACAAATTTTAGCTCAAATTTCAATCTATGAGCATATAAATAAAAAGAGTTATCCAGGTAGTTAGTAAAATCTATCTGCTCTAACAGTCAGTCATTGCTATGCATCTGCGCTACTATAACAATGATTAATCTATGCATTCATCTCTCTTCCTAGCTGTACCACCAAATTAAATCTTCTGGAAGGGATAGTTAAGTAAAATATAATTTCAGTATTTTATCACATGTATGTCGACAAAATAAACTAAGCGTAGAATAAGAGAATAAATAAATTTCATCAAGTTGGGCTGTTTTAATCTTATTCAAATCTTATTATGTGCTTTCCGAAATTTTTGCAGTTCTTCTTAACTATCCAATTAGTTCAAATAATACTATAAGGAAATATACAGTCAGCATGAACCAAAGGTACAATCTGATGTGCACATGCATACATTGCTTATTGGCGAACCATTAGTAGGATCTAAGTTTGTACCCAATACCCACCATTAAAATTAAGTAAAAAAATATGTTATATTTAGGTAGCACAATCTTCCTTACGAATGCGTTATTCGGAAGAAATGGAGTTAATGTCATGTAGTCTTCGGGGATGCGATATAAAGTCAAACTCACTACACATAATATATACCTATCCTGTAAATAATACCGATGCAATGGTTTTCGAGATTCCAAGTTTTGACTGATTACAAAGGCAATTGTCAACAAAATACCCAGCCTGTACCAAGTACCAAAACACGGTTTACGTAATAGGCTATTTTCACTTAAATTGAGAGTTTCAAATAATAATTTGCATCTATTAATTCAGTTACTTCCTAGATATCAGAAACCACATGTGTAGATGAGTTTACAACTTTAATCTTTGCTGATTGTTTAAATTATTTTTGTTCTAAATGAACAAATTTGTTACTATACTAGGAGTTCGGAATAACTCAGAATCTGTTCAATTATAAAGGCACACACACAATCAAAGAATGCTGAATGTATTTAGACAAACAAGCAGGAACGTCTGCATGAGAAACATACATTCACACTCATATAAAATGTCTTATATTTCATTAAACTTGTCAATTTTAACGAATTCTGAATACCTGTCATTCCAGAAAATACATATTTTAATACGATTGACTTAATGTAAAGTCAAACTTTCTATCATTTTCCCCGCAAATCTTACGTGTTATACGCAATACGAAATATTCATAGCTTGCTATGTCGATTGAATAATAATCTAACCCTTGGTACCCGGTGTTGACGTTTGTAGTTTGTGTATTATTTACGTTAATTAAAGTTGATTTTGGACGTCGCCATATGTTCTCACGAATGTTCATTTAGTTTCTTTAAACCGTTGGATTAACATCAGTCCCATTTTATTTAATCGGTCTGCACAACATAAAAACTTCGGTCAGTCTGACGCACTGACACGTTTCGAAATTTAAGGTCACCTTCAGAGCACAACGTTAAACTGACCAAATAAGATTAAACCAAATGAATGTAGAACCAAAGCAAAATTATATATGCGGCAGTATCCCCGCGTAAACTTTACATTATTGTAAATGCAGACTTTACAATTTCAATGCGATCGCGAACATAAATTTTTAGCAGTTTTGACACATTTACTGACAATAGTATTGCAATGCTGTGCGACTGGTACAATATGATTTGTGTTTATCACAGCATTGCAAACTTGATTAAAGTAATTGTTATCACAACACGCACAATCCAAGTTTGTTTAATTGCATAATTAAAATAATTTTGAGGTGTTACTTGACGAAATCGTATATGGTCATTGAACTTTAAAATGCTATACGACGGAGATTTGGAAAGGGAAATTAAAATATTTCGAAAACAATAAACAAATTTGCGAATAAAGCCGGTATTCCATTCAATATTTATTTGTATGAGAAAAGGAGCGTTGATATGATATTTACCAAGTGAATGTTTAGTCCAAAATTTCCAATTGAATGCTACACTGACACAGTCAAGTTGCTATTATGATAACATTAAGCTGTTGCTTAGGTATTGTGCGAAACCTTGACTACATTTGATCCTTTGTGATACTTTGCCAGTTATAGGCCTATTTTCACTGGTGTTGATGCCTTCGGAAATACCAAAATATTCCATTCTTTTTCGTCAGTGAATACAAAGCGAGCAAAATTTCAATGCATTTTTTGCTTATACCTATTTGATCAATATATAAAAATTGACTTTCTTTTTGGCCAGGTCAAGCAAACAGAATACATCAGACAAGGAAGTTATGCAACAAGTCATTGGAGTCAAATACGATCACCTCCTTTATGACTGTGTATAATGACGCATATCCAACAGATCTAACCTCTGATATTGTCCTTCATTTGGGCCTTAACGAAACACGAGGAGCGGTGAAATGCCTACAAAACAACTCATCCATATTTAACCAGCAATTCTTAGGTGACGCTAACTCTCTTGCGCAGTTTTTCTGTGCAGGGAGTGCAGTGGACTGCAAATCACCGACAATCGAGAATGGTAAGCGTAATCACCATCATAAAGTACCATTTTGTTCCTATTCTGATAAACGACGCCGTCATTTATGCAACTCGAGTGAAAGTTTACGGAAGCTTCACGAAAAGAAAACTTGTAACGGAGGTCCTATTTCTGGGCAGGTTCTCTTCGACAACGTTGAACGCAATCAGCATATATTTCCACTAATTGATTGTCTGCACAGTACGCGTCCAATCAGTGATCAACTTTCCGTCCGGCATGAGCCAAACAACACAACCCATTCTCAATTAAATCACGATCATATTTCCAAACTCCAGAATACCGATTTTAAAGCGAGGCATTATTCGAAACGCTGCGAAAACTACAAGCCGTCAGATTCTGATGTCGATACGGTAAATATTCAAGCATAATATTTAAAGCACAATTTGATCTTAAAATTAATTTCTCAAATGTGTGAAATTGAAATGCTAGATATTTGTAGGAATTTGAATTGTTTAACATTTTTTCTGTGAAATTTTATTTATTTCAGTTTATTTTTTTATCAATTTTTTGTAATCACTTTCGATGGCTTAATTTAAATTGATTATTCATATTGTTATCCCTTTAATAAAGTATGCACATTTGAAGAAATTCATCTGATTAATCGATAGTTTTGCGCATTCAAGCGGTGCCTCTGGTCACGCAGTTTCTAATTTAGGATTTATCGATCTCAATTTTCTATGATTTTTCGAATCCGATCAGTTTCCGCAGTTTTTGCTCATATGAAGAACATTTATTGGCTGAATTTTGAACAATACTTAAATCGGCTAAAATACTTGGTTATCTGTTTTTTAAATGTAAAAATAAATGGAGACGGATTAAGTTACCTCTCTAGTTTGATTTCTATAACGGAAAATTTTAAATCGCAACGTTCAAAATTTAAGCTAAAAACGCTTTTATGCACAAATTAACTATGTTCCCGGCAGTTAATATCGATTTTAAATTTTGCGTAAATTTGAATAAGTGCATGTATATCTGCTGCCAAAGGATACATAGTGTGAGTTTCCTATAATCTTTTCCGAATTTGTTTTGATACTGTTATCTTATACTTTAAAAATAGATCTAACTTATTCATCTCATGTTTAATCCTATTTCAAAAAAATGAGCAAATTTGAAATAAGACTTCCTAAACCCACTGTTAATGACGGGTGCTAATCTAAAAAACGTTAATGTAACGTTTTGCTGCTATTCGCAAAAAATGCGTAATAATCAACACTTCGCAATAATAAATTTAATGTTCAATTACGCGGCATTTATATATATATATATATATATATATATATATATATATATATATATATATATATATATATATATAGCTAAACATTTTTTTTCCTGGAAAATTGTGATGTGCTTACAGGGTACTGTTCAATTTGACATAATGCTAATTAGGGTGGTGCGGAATCTATTTCGATAAATCAACGTTTTCTAGAAAAGAGCAAGCAGATGAATTTTTTGTTTACTGACGTTGCCATGGGGCTTGTCATGCCGAGGGCAAAATTGTGCTAAATTTCGTTTCTTCGTTTTGAACAGTGTGGACTTACGTGTATGTGTATAGTCTTAGTGCGATTTTTTTATTTAAGTGGGCTGTTTTATTAACTAAACAAAATTAATTGTTTAAATTCATATCTCCATTGCAACACTCGACAATATATAGCGCAAGTTCTTATTTTAAATTTGCTTTTAAGTTCTTATCCAGTAATGAGTGTTTTGTGTATTTGAAGAAATCCTATTTTACAAGCATCGACCTTTAATGTGACTAAATATATACAACCATAACAAATGCATTATTTCTTTTAGAAACAGTTGTTTCTTGGATCAAATTTGCTAATTCTAAAGCACACTGATAGCGTATTAAAATGTACAGCCAAGTTTGAGCAGCAAAATTCTTGAGCTGGGGCATTTTTAATCGATATTTTGTAGATATATATAACATTGGTATTCATTTTCGCTAAGTATTTTGCACCCATGCTTCCTTCGATTACCTTTTCTGGCTTGATATGTGGTAGCACCCGAATACATGACCATAGATATCGTATTAGATGCAAGTGATTTTGTTGGTTGATTTCAATTATCAGCAATACTAGATACATTTTGCTTAAGTGAACATTTCAAGTACAATGTATGCGAGACTACCAGAAGTGAGAGCCGCATATCTAATTTGCTTTCCTTATATATCCAACGCGGATTAATCCTCGCTAGTCAGTTTTCCGACGTACTCTGGTGATGATAATGGAAGATCGAAATGCGTCAGTGCGAGTGCGACGGGCGGTAGTTTTGTTATGTTGTTCAACGACTGGTTAAATAAAATGGGATTGGTGTTTACTTCAAGCATGCAAACTTGATTTAAGGAATTGTTACCACTACCCGCGCAATCAATGATTGCTTAATTATTTTAACTGTCAAACGCGCTGGTTCAAATAACAGCTAAGATGAGAAGTTGTTGTTGACAAAGCATCAACGAGTTGGCCCGATTATAAATGGCATCCTTAATCAAGTTTCTCAACAAAAACAAATGTAAGGTGAATATATACTTTTTACATAGTAAAATAAGCTAGCAATAAAACCATGATAATAGAAGTTATTTCTTTATCTACCAATTGACGGTTTTTTGCTAGCATATTTTCTCTCAGCACATTTTGCTGATCTTTTGTAACATATTGTTACAATCATACTGCATAATGTTCCAAACGGTTTCTTAACCGAAATCTCACTTTATTGAATCTACATTTCATTTCAACCGATTCCCTCTCAGACCGTGTGACTCATTCGCGCTGGAAAGGTGATCTCTGTTTCCATTCATCCAGGTTTATATTCAGAATGAGTTTCGATTATTGACGTATCAGATCTAGTTTATTTACGTGACAAAACTTACATATTGGCTTACGTTCTCCACGAATAACTTTAAACAGTCGCATGTTTTCTCTCACTTTTATTTCTATTTAATTTTGATAAGCAATTTTACAATTACATGGCATTTTCAATAATGTAATTCTTTTCACTTGGTTAGCAAGAAATCCGTATTTGGCAAAATTTACCACTAGAATATGACTTATTTTAATTTTGGCAGCTGCAGATTTTATTTGCATTCCTAAGTCAATATGTTTTTTAACCATTATCTTTCAATCAAACGGAATTTCATAAATATATCGCCTACGTACTACTCAAATTGGCGAGTTTAAAGTTGTCCTTTGTTCTGTAGGTTTATCAATAAAGTCATGCTCTAAAACGTTTGTGTAGAAGATCACCTATTTCTGCCAATATGTTCGAAAAGTCTCAATTCGATTAATTCTAGACAAGCCATACCTGAAAGAATATTCTGCGAAAAAGCTGACTTAATATAGTCAAAGCTATATACTATGCTGTAAATAAAGTGTTACTTAAACAATAATTTATTGCGCGGATGGTGGTAAAAATTATTTAAATCAAGTTTGCGAGCTTGAAGTAAACACCAATCCCATTGTATTTAACCAGTCGTCGAACAACATAACAAAACTGGCGGTAGTTTTGTTATGTTGTTCGACGACTGGTTAAATACAATGGGATTGGTGTTTACTTCAAGCTCGCAAACTTGATTTAAATAAAGTGTTACTTGTTTGCCAAACCATAACATTATTCCAAAATTTCAGCGAAGAGCAACACCATGTGCTCTAAGCGAGACTTAGAACCCATATATAACTTGCGACGATGCTTATTATACACACAACAATAAAGAAACATTTATCGAGGGAAAACAAACTCACGGATTCTTCTTGAAATTACTACTAATATTCCTTTTTAAATTAGAATTTGAACTGACGAATTACTAGCAGCTTTCAGATATAAAATTATGTTTGTCGGTTTTAAAATTGTTCTTAATTTATATTTGGCAGCTACCGATTTTACACTCATTCCTAAATCAGAATGTGATTTATTTGCTAAATTATGTTCTATTTCATTTTCATAATTATATAACCTAAGTGCAATGTGAAGTAACGGGTTGAAAAACTACCTTTTTTAGATTTCTCATTAAAGTAAATCCCTGAAAAGTTCCTGAGACCTACGTAGACCATCATAAAGGAGATCATCATCATCATGTCCAGCCATACAAAAGTCAAAAATTGACTAATGTTTCACTGCCATATAATCATAAGGAGTGAAAAAAGTATATAAATGAAAGTAGAAATAATGTTTTAGACAAATTATTAATGATATTTACGAGAAGAGAGAGAGGCAGAGAGAAGGAATACCTATCTACTACGAGTAAGTTTTTTAGGATAACTTACTCGTAGTAGGTAGATATTCCTTCTCTCTGCCTCTCTCTCTTTCTCGTAAATATCATTCATAATTTGTCTAACATTATTTCTACTTTCATTTATAAACTTTTTTCACTCCTTATGATTATATGGCAGTGAAACAAAACTACCGCCAGTTTTGTTATGTTGTTCGACGACTGGTTAAATACAATGGGATTGGTGTGTACTTCAAGCACGCAAACTTGATTTAAATAATTTTTACCACCATCCGCGCAATCAATTATTTTGTAAGTAACATTTTATTTACAGCATAGTATATAGCTTTGACTATATTAAGTCAGGTTTTCGCAGAATATTCTTTCAGGTATGGCTTGTCTAGAATTAATCGAATTGAGACTTTTCGAACATATTGGCAGAAATAGGTGATCTTCTACACAAACGTTTTAGAGCATGACTTTATTTATAAACCTACAGAACAAAGGACAACTTTAAACTCGCCAATTTGAGTAGTATGTAGGCGATATATTTATGAAATTCCGTTTGATTGAAAGATAATGGTTAAAAAACCATATTGACTTAGGAATGCAAATAAAATCTGTAGCTGCCAAAATTAAAATAAGTCATATTCTAGTGGTAAATTTTGCCAAATACGGATTTCTTGCTAACCAAGTGAAAAGAATTACATTATTGAAAATGCCATGTAATTGTAAATTTGCTTATCAAAATTAAATAGAAATAAAAGTGAGAGAAAACATGCGACTGTTTAAAGTTATTCGTGGAGAACGTAAGCCAATATGTAAGTTTTGTCACGTAAATAAACTAGATCTGATACGTCAATAATCGAAACTCGTTCTGAATATAAACCTGGATGAATAGAAACAGAGATCACCTTTCCAGCGCGAATGAGTCACACGGTCTGAGAGGGAATCGGTTGAAATGAAATGTAGATTCAATAAAGTGAGATTTCGGTTAAGAAACCGTTTGGAACATTATGCAGTATGATTGTAACAATATGTTACAAAAGATCAGCAAAATGTGCTGAGAGAAAATATGCTAGCAAAAAACCGTCAATTGGTAGATAAAGAAATAACTTCTATTATCATGGTTTTATTGCTAGATTATTTTACTATGTACAAAGTATATATTCACCTTACATTTGCTATAAATTACATAAATTAATTTCTTCCTGCTATTCTTCCATCATAAATTTTAATTATTTCTCCAATCATACATTGATAACTCTTTAAGAATTTCATTATTCAAAGAAATATATTTATACTTCTTTTACTTTACTCCTTTAATAGTATACTTACTATCGACCTCGAGATATAAATGTCAAATTTGTTTTGTTTTATAATTTTCCTCCTTTTTACCATGTTGCTCAATTTGGCCTAGCTGTTCTTAATTTTGAGGTTGATTTAATAAATAATATTGATATGAAATGTTGTTATTCTTGTTAAAATAATTTAATATTGCTTCTTTGACACACACAAACGACATTAACAAAAGTGCGGCAGGATAGCTCAGTGGTTAGAGCACCAGATTCCGAAGCAGACGTGCCCAGGTTCGTATCCTGTCAGCGGCAAATTCTGGCCAGTACTTGATGAGTTCCCAATAAGGACGAAACCGGTCTACTGGATGAATTGCCTTTTCTACACTATACAATTCTTAGTTTATACTGACATATGTAAGTAATTAATGGGTCAGGTGTTTATATCAAGACCGCAACCTTGATTATAATAATTAACAAAAGTTTGTTCACTAAAAACGCAATTGATGAATGCGTAATCAAAAATATTTGTCAAAAGCTTACTAGTGTAATATAATTGTCGATCTGCCTTTATAATAATAATTATACATTTATTTGGAAACAAAGGCTAACAGGCTCAACAATTGAAATGATTAGGTAAAATTCAAAAGTCGGATATGTAAAGTTGAATGTAATTGTGACTAGCAAAGTATATAACCATAAGGGAGGAAGGAGTTGAAAAAGAGAATTCTTTTATCAACTTCGTAATATATCGTTCTGATGGAATGGAGATTCCTTTGGACTAGGAAGGATCGACTAGATAGAAGAGTCTGCACGCAAATGTCGCGTGCAGGAATCATTGACTTCAGTTGAGCGAGGTTGCGGCTGATGGAAAGCGAGAAGGGACCGGCGTCCGATGAATGCCAGATGGTCCAGTACGCTTTTTGAGTTTCCGATTGTTTGCTGAAACATAGTTTATGAAATCACCTAATGTATTTAAAAAAATCTTCTATTGCGCGGTTCGTGATAAAAATTTATTAAATTGTTTTGAGCTCGTGATAAACACAAATGTGATTGTATATGACCAGCCACACAACATAGCTTATCTGCCGTCATGGATAAGTATTGACTCATTTTGGCTATTCATGACAATCGTCAAAGCACGTCAAATCGGAATTTATGAATAATACGTAAAATAACATATGTGGTTCGGACCACTTGGAGGTGTGTTCACATTTTACTTGACTGAAGATGTCTGTAATCTATATTTCTAATTATTAATAAATCACTGATTGTGCAAGTGGTGATAATTACTTAAATCAATTTTGCAACCTTCAGATAAACACCAATCTCATTATATTGATATTTGTCGGTATAAACTAAACATTGTATTATGTAACAAAAGCAATTCATGCAGTAGACTTTTTGGGAGGTATTGTGAACGTACTGCCTAAAATTTATAGCCTAAGCGTCTCGAAACTGGGCTCTTCTGCTTCAGTCTTTTGCTCAACCATTGAGTCACCCTGCCACATGCAAGGCATAATTTTGGAAATATATACTAATTTAAGTATTTAGTCGACTATTCCTCCAGGTGAAGCTTATGTGACATTTGATTAGACCTAAATTTACAACTATTTGACACCAATTTGTTATTACCACAGGCACCTCGCTGCCCGAAGAAGTGATAAGAAATCGACGATTTACAAAATTAAACATCCAAATTGGTAAAGTTTGATAATTTGCGAGTAAATATGTTTAATTTGCTTATAAACATTTAGCTAAACTAATTTTATTCTATTTTGACTAATTTAATTGCACAAATTACTTGAGTGAAATTCATTTGCGAAACGCAATATTTAAGATATGCTATACGGTGAAGCAAAAGGCAGACTGGTAAATATACCCTCGTTATTGTTTATATGCTTAATAAAAAGTACATAATGTAGACATACGAGCTTAAAAAAGTACAACTTAGTTTAAATTTGCTAAACATGAATCCGCTAATAAATTAATTAATGAACTATTTTAGGTTTGGACTCTGTGCCAGTTTGTGTTGTTGACTTTGCTTGTCTGTGAATTGTTAATTAACTTGATGAAGTGGGCATGTTTTACCGGAATACCAAAAGGCAAACTAACAATGATAATACTTTCAAGACAACGAATAGGTGTTTTACAACAAAATAAAATATGGTAATGGGAAATATTTAAAAAGAAATGCGTTGTAGTTTATTACGTTTACAAGAGGAAGACTTTAGCAAGATACACAAAATAAACATTAATATTTGGCACTGCTATGCACGTATTGGCAAAAACTGGTTCTACCGCAGCTGATTTCATATCAACATAGTGGCACTATTTATCAAATAGCATCATGGAGATATCATTCTTTTGAAATTTAATTCTTTTTAGCATACTAAGCCACATGATTAATGCTAATTCACTTTTCGTGCATGAAGAATAACGAGTGACGTGTTTGTTATTAGATAACATCATATGAATCATACAGGTACTGCTCATTCTGTATAAAAACTGTCAATTACGGTCGGGGTTTTATCCACTAAATGAAAGCTCACAAAGTTGAAGAATAAAATCAACTTTTATGGCATTCTTCTTGAATGTTATTTGAAATTACCTGTCTTAGATAAAAAAGAAATTGGCGTAAGTATTCAATCGGAATCTAAATTACTCAAAGTTATTTTTTAATAATTCTTAATAAATGCAATCTTTTAATATAATGGAAAAAAATCTAAACAGATTTTGTGAGATATCTGTGCATAAATGCAAATTCATGCAATCAATTATGTTTTCAGATGACATAAAAATTCATAGTTTAATCCGTATATGACCAGAATAATATAAGGACAGCGACATGATCAAAATGCAAAGTCATATTGGCACACGATTTGCATGGTTACAGATTTTATCTTTTGTTTATTTTGAATCATTTATGTCCTCTTCGCCCCACAGAATTGAACATTTACTATCAACACTAATATGATTGCACGGGATAATGTTACGAAAATACCTGGGTCATGTTTTGTGCGACAAGAACTGTAGCATTCATATGTTCTTCCACTTCTCAATTTCGGATATTTTGACGTGCACTTGTGCAAGTCTTCGGCTAATAATGTGCCATTGAGTTAAATAAATTAAGAAATATTTCATTTAAAATCTCTGTTTTATACGGTTTCTTATTACTTTTATTTAATTGAATTGACCAGATTGGCGTACTTCATGTATGTGAACATACGCTTATATGTTGGCGGCATAAACAAGAAATTGCATAAAGCAGCAAGTAGAAATCAAATTCTAGACCGGTTACATCATTACTTGATGCTCTACAATAGTAAAGAATATTGCCGTGGTCGAGCATTTTACCTGGAAACGTTTTTATCAAAATCAAGTAATTTATCATCTACGCCCCAGAAAACGTGACTTTTCTATAATTTCCTAAGTTATATCAATGTATCTTTTTAGCCAGCTTTCACTGCAAGTGAATCTTCATGTGTCATTTTCCATAAAAAATTCCAATTAAACATCCGTGATCTGTTATTGTAAGACAAACAATTATACAAGTAGGTAAGTTATGTAGATTTCAACTATTATGGCAAGATTTAATTTTATATAGTGAGAAAGTATTGAACATTGCAAAAGAAAGCAACTATAGTTAATATTGTTGACCAATATACTTTTTGTCGGAGAATCTTCAATTGTTATCAGAATTGTATCCACCGGAAATTGAACTCCTGTTCTTTTGTTTGTAAAATATGAAACTCAACACCTACGCATCGGAAGCCGGACGTTGCATAACATTTCCAATGTTATAACATTTTGTTTTATCGATAGCCTTTCCTTTCGTTGAACCTTTGTGGGCATCCTCATAAATCTATATTTCCCACACAACATGACACCTGTGAAAGTTTTCTTAAACTTACGCATTAATTTATGATTGCATCATAAATTTGCTTACAGCATAAACTAATTGTTTCTTGAGGTACCACACGCAATTAAAACATTACAATAGTTTCTTTGTTATTAGGCAATTATCGGTAGAAACCAGATATTCCACGCTCTGTGATGGAACTCTATAGCATTCAGTTCGCAATTCTAAACTTTCTCCTCCACCTCACAGAGACTACTGATTGTATGCAATTTTCAGCTTTGTTGCAACTAATGCCTTTTCTTTAATTCGATCCTCGTAGTTACCGCTTTCGATTTAATAACTTAGCCAGAAACTATGGGTCATTATAAGAGCACATTAAACCAATAGTAGCACAAGTAGACAGAGTTGATTGCTTGACTTAAATATCGTGATAGTAGTTCAGATTCATAGCACTGACTACCTAGCGAGGTAGATAAACAGCAATAACAACTGGTTTAATTCATTATCATATTTATGTGCAAGTTTTGTTTCTTCTATTGAATTTTGAGCTAATGTATGTACATAGTTTATGTGATTGTATTTTATATAATTCATTAATTAAGCAGATCATTCAGACAGCATGGATAGAGAAATGTGTTAGAACCTGTTTAGTTATTCCTCTTACATTTTGACTGGCATGTCAAAATGTATTTTTTGTGACTTTATTTGAACTGCGATTTCTAATTGACAGCAAATTATTGGATTTTGGCCGTAAAAACAGATATGCATATCATCAGGCAATCAATTTTCTGTGAAATTTTGTCTGCTCTTGTTATATTATGACACGATATAATTCAGGAATATTTTGCATTATTTTCACTAAATTCTATAATTAATTCTATCCTATTTGTCTTGACTTCCTCAAGGGAAATGGGACGTATTCATTCTTGTCGGATTGTGTTACCTGTGTCAATGGTGGAAGAAAATGAGACTGTATTATAGAAGTTAGATTAAGAAAACGAGTCGACTGAAAAATGTTGGAGCAACCTTTTGAGATTCAAGCCATCTGGGAAATAGAAATGTTGATTTGCATTACAACGGTGGCCTTAGATTAGACATATTTTGTCTATAAACCAAACATAGCATAAAGTAAAATATTAAATTCATTTAACAGGCAAGTTTTTTCCTTATTTGGTTCTTTACTGTAACGAACACAGTTTTCGCATCGGTGGAGCAATTAGTCTAGTGTCCTGTCTACTTTGAATTAAATATACTCATTATGCGAATGATATAAGAACATTTTAACGACTTCCCCGTTCTTAGCTGTTTCCTACTACCTTTCCGTGGGAATAACTATTTTCAAACCACGATAAAGTAATTAATGCTGGTTCTTTTTATTATTAAATAGCTTTTGCATTTATATAAACTACTGAATTGCCACTCTTTAGCTATAGTCGATAAATGCAGAATTATTTAGCTTGCTGTCAATCATGTTTTAATTTTACAAAATCATCAGCTTCCAAAACCGAATAATAGCAAATATCTTGATGTAAGTCATACATTTATGGAATATACAATATGACTATTAACGTATATATGTTAGAGAATCAAGTGTCCAATTTAAGGGAGGATATTTTATCTTAGAACGATGTCTAAGAATTGGCATAGTGCTAAAACTGATCTTGCTACTTATTTGGAACAACAAATTTACTGTGATAGTTGATAATACATATCAGCTTGCAGTCCAAAAGAGAAAATAATTTAATTATGGAATCTATTGTAATGAAGTTGAAGAGTGAAATCATGGATTTATTATCTATTAAAGGTAACAAAATCCAGTAGTAGGAAGTAACGATTGCGTACATAGGCATCGCAAACTAATTAAATTTAAAAATATGTTGTCTGTCTACTTTGTAAGATTTCGTGCACTAAAATTTGTTACAACACCAAGTTCGCTATTCAAATTTACTATCTTTTAAGTTTTATGTAATTTATTACCTAATTATTAATTGGTCTTCATGGATTAATTTCTTTTGACATTGTAAAACATAATTAATCTTTTTTATCGTCTGGATTTTCCATATTACTGAATAATGTGTATCACAAACCAATTTTTATACATAAAACATACTTTCCTGCCTATAAATCTTGTATCTATTTGTTTTTTACATTAATTGATATTTATGCCTGATATCCATATTTTGCATTTTAATCGCTATGTTCCTCAAATACTCCATTTGTATCACTTGAACTATTGTTTTTCTGCATTCTCCAAAATTTTACTCGACTTCAATCACTTGACTTGGAATCGTATTTCATACGCATATATGAATAAGCAAAATTACATTCTACGTGAAGATATTGATGTCAAAATATTTATATGTAATATAACCATATGCTTAACTTAGGTTGGATAAATGCGCTCTACTCCTCGTTAATTAATCCACGAACACCAAAATCACCACCACAAACTTTGATTAGCTCCAAAAATAGAACCAACACTCAGTTGTGCAAAAACCTTTTAAGAATTATGTAGCTATTGTTTCTTTTTTGTTAGTTATTTGCCAAAGACGTTAAATGAAGTTAACACCATTACTGCTTCAATACACATTCGTGGAGGTCGTACTGTCAAATTCTCCCACGTTTCTTGACAAAATATATAGTGGATATAGGGCGTAGTACTGGCTCCTACGGCTGAGTCGTCAGTAAGCACGAAGCGCATGTGTAAATGAGATTATGCTTTTAGACCATACTGAGTGTGGTTCATTTTTCTGATCTTATTTGATCTTATCAGTTTATGGGTATGTAATGCTCAATACACAATTGCTCTATATAAATGGTTATTTTCATGTCCCTCGGATAATATTTTGAAAAACCCTGAAGGCTTCCATCATCGCAATCCTCAATAATTAGTCACCGAACACCAAAATCACCACCAAGTATTTTGTAAAAACTTTTATCTTTTCTTTCTTTGTCGAGTAGACGATCAAGTGAATTTTTAGCGATACAAGCAACGTCCAAAAAATAAAAGAAATCAACTGAGTCTGATTATATCGATAATTGTAATGGCCCTGGCACTTTTAAATTTTAAGTTTCATATCTATATTTATTTCATTCCTCCCTTTTAAGAGTTTGGTATTAATTTTCAACTTACTCGACGTGGAATTATTTCTTTGTACATCTTAATGGTTTTGGCATGATCATTAGCAAAATTTCGGTAGTTGGAAATGACATTATATTGGCACTCTCTTTCAAATGACAAACTAACAGACATGATGCTCAATTTGACTGTTTTTGTACTTTAAATTTCCTTCAAAATGGTTTTCAAGCCTTAAATAAACAGCACTAGCATCCGATCTAACCAGTCGCACTTCATAGTAAAACTACCGTCAATCACACATACTCAGGAGTTTAGCCAATCTAAGGCAATCATTCATTTTGTAACTGTCTAACTTATGTAAAAAAGTAGAATAAGGCTAAAATTCACGTTTGTGATTATATAGTAATTGTGGAACCAATTACAGTGAATGTGACTCTTTTGAAATGCGAGCTTTAATAAAATTCATTGTACCCTTCCTGTGTGAAAAAACTAAATGAAATTTTATCAGATATAAGAAAGATTTCTTTCGCATTGTCTTATGAAATATCTACTAATGAACATATCATTATATATAAATTGGAAAGCAAAACAAGATAGAAATATGTGAACATAGAGAGAGTGTGAAAAACAGAAACCAATCAAATTTCGTGCGTCACATCCAGTTCAAGCTCAATGCTTGTATGTGCTTCTTCTGCTTACATAAATCCGGCTGAAATTTGTTTATCCATAAGGCTTCGTATGTGGCTAGCTCCCATTTGTTTTTACATTTAGTAATTACTTTGAATGGTACGTCTGGAGAACATACGTGCGATGTAATTAAACGAACATTAGTTGCGCGGGTGGTGATAACAGTTATTATAATCAAGGTTGCGGTCTTGATATAAACACCTGACCCAGTAATTACTTACATATGTCAGTATAAACTAAGAATTGTATAATATAGAAAAGGCAATTCATCCAGTAGACCGGTTTCGTCCTAATTGGGAACTCATCTTGCGGCAGGATGGCTCAGTGGTTAGAGCAAAAGATTCCGAAGCAGGCGTGCCCAGGTTCGAGTCCTGTCCGCGGCAAATTCTGACCCAGAACATGATGAGTTCCCAATGAGGATCAAAACCAGTCTACTGGAGATGAATTACCTTTCTATTCAATTCTTTGTTACTGACTATGAAGAATAATGGGTCAGGTGTTTATATCAAGACCGCAACCTGGATTATAATAATACGTGCGATGTTTCGATGATGTGTTGCGCAATAGCAGACGTGTATTCACCATTTGATTTTAAACAGGCGTTTAAGTTGCAATGTTCTCTCATTCGAGTAATTAACCGTCTGGTCGATCGGCCTACGTAAGTTGATCGACAACTTGCACATGTATATTGGTAAATAATATTTGATATCGACATTAACGGCTGTTTCTCTTTGATTTCTGGTAAAGGCAAGTGTGTTACCCTAAATAAAACTCGTAGTTTATCTGCATTAAATGTGCGTGTTAATGCTGCTTCAACTTTCTTTTGTGCCATTCGGGAAACTGCATCCCCTTTAAATGGGACTTTTGGGTAGACTGTTTTCTTTTCTGGCCCATAATACGTCTGTTTCTGTTTAATTCCCCTTTTAATAATTAATTAGACATTAAATCGTTAATTGCTTTATTATATTCATTTTCTTTAGAATCTTGACTAACCAACCTGTCAAGAGAAGCAGCCGTTAATGTCGATATCAAATTTTATTTACCAATATAAATGCGCAAGTTGTCGATCAACTTACGTAGGCCGATTGACCAGACGGTTAATTAATCGAATGAGAGAACATTGCAACTTAAACGCCTGTTTAAAATCAAATGGTGAATACACATCTACTATTGCGCAACACATCATCGAAACATCGCACGTATGTTCTCCAGACGTACCATTCAAAGTAATTACTAAATGCAATAACAAAGGGGAGTTAGCCACATACGAAGCCTTATGGATAAACAAATTACAGCCGGATTTATGTAAGCCGAAGAAGCACGTAGAAACATTGAGCTTGAACTGGATGTGACGCACGCAATTTGATTGGTTTTCATTTTTCACACTCTCTCTATGTTCACATATTTCTATCTTGTTTTGCTTTCCAATTTATATATAAAGATATGTTCATTAGTAGATATTCGAGAAGACAATGCGAAAGAAATGTGAGACTATTAAAGGTAAGGCCGCATATCTTATTTTGCTTTCCATATATATGCCATGCGGTTGTATCCACGCTAGTCAGTTTTCCGCCGTAATCATATGATCGTCATGGAAACTTGAAATGCGTCAGTGCAGTGCGACCGGCGGTAGTTTTGTTATATTGTTTGACGATTGGTTAAATACAATGGGATTGGTGTTTACTCCAAGCTTCAAACTTGATTTAAAGAATTGTTACCAGCCCCGCGCAATCAATTATTGTTTAATTGTATTTTCTATATATATGTGTGTGGCGAAAGCTACAAACAGCCGACATTTCCAGTCACGTACAATGTATGCAAGACTGCTAGAGGTGAGAGCCGCATATTTAATTTTACTTTATATATATATATATATATATATATATATATATATATATATATATATATATATATATATATATATATATATACAATGCAGTTTGATCCTCGCTAGTCAGTTTGCCGTGTTCCTCTGATGATGATCAGAGAAGCTCGAAACGCGTCAGTGCGTTGCGACTAGCGGTAGTTTTGTTATTTTGTTCAACGACTGGTTCAATACAATATGATTGGTGTTTACTTCAAGCTTACAAACTTGATTTAAAGAATTTTACCACCACCCACGCAATCAATTATTGTTTAATTTTATTTTCTATATATGTGTGTGTGGCGAAAGCTACAAACAGTTAATGTTCGTGACTGCATTTTCAGTCACGTACAATGTATGCAAGACTGCTAAATGTGAGAGCCGCATATCTAATTTTGCTTTATATATATATGCAATGCGGTTAGATTTTAGCTAGTCAGTTTTCCGTGGACACCTGATGATGATCATGGAAGCGTTGCGACTGTCAGTAGTTTTGTTATGTTGTTCGTCGACTGGTTAAAAACAATGTGATTGGTGTTTACTCCAAGCTTCCAAACTCGATTTAAAGAATTGTTAACACAACCCGCGCGATCAATTAGTTTGATTGAATTTTCTATATATATATATATATATATATATATATATATATATATATATATATATATATATATATATATGTGTGTGTGTGTGTGTGTGTGTGTGTGTGGATAAAGCTACAAAACAGTTTATGTTCCCAACTGCATAGAAATTGTGCAGCCGACATTTCCAGTCACGTACAATGTATGCGAGACTACTAGAAGTGAGAGAGCCGCATACCTAATTTCTTTTCCATATATATGTAAAGCGGATTAATCCTTGCCAGTCAGTTTGCCGTGATCCTCTGATGATGATCATGGAAGCTGGAAACGAGTCAATGCTTTGCTACTGGCAATAGTTTCGTTATGTTGTTCGTCGACTTGTCAAATACAATGGGATTGATGTTTACTCCAAGCTTCCAAACTTGATTTAAAGAATTGTTACCACCACTTACGCAATCAATTTTTGCTTAATTGTATTTTCTATATATTTGTGTGTGGCAAAAGTTACAAACAGCTAATGTTCTTAACTGCATAGAAATTATACAGCCGACATTTCCAGTCACGTACAATGTTTACAAGACAGTTAGAGGTGAGAGCCGCATATCTAATTTTGCTTTCCATATATATGCAATGCGTTTAGATCCTCGCTAGTCAGTTTGCCGTGGTCCTCTGATGATCATCATGGTAGCTGGAAACGCGTCAGTGCGTTGCGACTCTCAGTAGTTTTTTTATGTTGTTCGACGACTGGTTAAAAACAATGTGATTGGTGTTTACTTCAAGCTTCTAAACTTGATGTTCAAAAAGCGTCAGCCCCCAAGACTGATGTTTGTTTTGCCACGTTTTGCATTTGCTTAGATGAAAAGTGATTAATATTTATAGGTAGCTCCAAAACGTGACATAATGAATTATTATCACTGTACGCAAAAACAAGGTTCTTTTTTACTTTTTAAGTTTTATGAAGCATGTTTCTGCTCTTACATTAACTTAATTTTAGATCAAGTGCTTTAGTGTGTTAATTCAATTCAATGGTGTTTTAAAGCTTTTAATAGTACAGCCGACAAGATAAAGAGTTTGATGATAGTTATTATGCAATATTTAAAATATGTTCTATTATAAATATGAGAAACTTTTAGAATCATGCCTAGCAGTGTTAGAAAGGGCGTTTGGTCTTCGACAGAAGGGCGATCAATGTCACCGTAAAATATTCTGTGACAACACTCCACACATTACCAAGCCTGCCATCTGTCATCTAGCTCGTCGCGGTGGCGCCAAGCGCATTTCTGTGGTCATCCTTGAAAAGATTTGCGACCTTTTTGAATTATTAATGGAAAACTCCATTCGATATGCTGTTACATACACCAAGCACGCTTAGAAAAACAATGTTGACGGACTAACCAAACGAATTAAGCGAGCATTTGTTGCCTAGGCGATGATAACAGTTACTTTACAAAAGGTTAAAATAACAATTCATCCAGTTGAAAGATTTGGACCTTAGTGGGAACTCATCACTTACTGTATATTAGATGTATTGATTTATAGTGTGGTAGTGTGGCTCAGTGATAAGAGCACCCGATTCCAAAACATACGTGCCACGTTCGAGCCCTGTCAGCGGCAAATTCTGGGCAGTACGTGATGAGTTCCCAATATTAACGAAACCGGTCTACCGAATGAATTGACTTTTCCACAATACGCACTACAGTGTTTATACTGGCAAATTTATATACATAATGTATCGGGTGTTTATACCAAGGCCGCAAAAACAATATAACTAGCTAAACGTATTGTTTTGATTTTTCCATCAAAAACAGCGACCGTTGAACTGATGCCTTTTTCGCCTTGTTTAAAGCTAAATTTAATTAAACGAACATATAAAAGTTAAACTGAAATTATCTATAACTAGTTAATTCAATTTTGCAATTATGCGCAAACAAGGTAGAACTACTTACCTTTAAAGTAATTTATATATGTATATATATCTAAGCCCCATATTTAAGATATGATTGAGTTTAATAAAGAAATGCCTATTTTATACTTGTGTAGTCGTAAAAAATCTTTGGATCAAAGGACAATTATTTCAACTTATACCATGATCGCTCCGTTCCTTACATTGGTGAGATCAAGCAAATACTTTTGAAAATCTTTCAAAATCTGGTTTAGTAAAGAGTGATTACAAATGGAAATTAATAATATGACCTAAACAGGTCAAAATGTAAAATGGCATCGAATGAATATAATTCTGTTTTGCTGCACAAATTATTTAAACATGGATTGGTGTTATTTTTTAATTACATTTAAACCTTATGCAAATGGCAGCTTTGCATAAAATGCGTATTTTTTATCAATACATGGATCTTTGTGGCAAATCTGTGTAAAATTCTTTTAAAAATTTCATTTCAGTTCTTTAACCTTTCATCGTCAGACAATAATAGTGCATACCCTATTCTCAATGTAACAGGATGTCCGGTCAAACTCCCTTTCACATTTTTATGCCCTTGCGTTGCCCTAATCCCCATTAGCTAAGTTATCATTGAGTGCACCGTTCGTTTTTTGACAGAAAACATCTTAATAGTTAAATACTGTTTGTTGCGAAGAACTAATATATACGCAAGTATGTATTAGGTTTTGCGAACCTAGTGACAAATTAGTTCAGTTGTGACCAGAAGGATAAACCAAAGGCAGCATGAACGGAAAGTATAGTCTCATGCACATTCGTTTCGTGCTTACTGGCGACTCATCAGTAGGAGCCGGTATTACGCCCTTTAACCACTATATATTTGGTAGAAGAATGTGGAATAATAGGACGGTACAATCTCCTAGACGAATGTGTAAACCTGTAATAGTGAAGCTAACATAATCTGAAGTCAACGACAATACGACTTCAATGCTAACTCACACTATATAATATATATACCGAGTCTGTAAAGGATACTAACACTATGGCCATTGTGTTAGTAACTGATACCTTTTTTGAAATCGATGAGTACCGGATACTAACACTATGGTTTCCGAGTCGGTACATGATACCAACCTGATGGATATAAATTTATGCTAAAGTTCACCCAAATTGAGAATTACAACAATTTCCGAACACCTGTTACTCCAGTTAAACCATACACTCTGGCCTTCATCGATATCAGTTATCACATTTCGCGGTAAGCATGACATCATTTAATTCAATATAGTGGTTAAAGGGCGTAATACCGGCTCCTACTGATGAGTCGCTAGTAAGCACGAAACGAATGTGCATGAGATTATACTTTCCGTTCATGCTGCCTTTGGTTTATCCTTCTGGTCACAACTGAACTAATTTGTCACTAGGTTCGCAAAACCTAATACATACTTGCATATATATTAGTTCTTCGCAACAAACAGTATTTAACTGTAATATATTGAATTGAATGATGTCATGCTTACCGCGAAATGTGATAACTGATATCGATGAAGGCCAGAGTGTATGGTTTAACTGGAGTAACAGGTGTTCGGAAATTGTTGTAATTCTCAATTTGGGTGAACTTTAGCATAAATTTATATCCATCAGGTTGGTATCATGTACCGACTCGGAAACCATAGTGTTAGTATCCGGTACTCATCGATTTCAAAAAAGGTATCAGTTACTAACACAATGGCCATAGTGTTAGTATCCTTTACAGACTCGGTATATATATTATATAGTGTGAGTTAGCATTGAAGTCGTATTGTCGTTCACTTCAGATTATGTTAGCTTCACTATTACAGGTTTACACATTCGTCTAGGAGATTGTACCGTCCTATTATTCCACATTCTTCTACCAAATATATAGTGGTTAAAGGGCGTAATACCGGCTCCTACTGATGAGTCGCCAGTAAGCACGAAACGAATGTGCATGAGATTATACTTTCCGTTCATGCTGCCTTTGGTTTATCCTTCTGGTCACAATCTTAATAGTTAGACAAAAATATTATAAATTGTAATTGGTAAGAAGTTGTCTTCTACCTCAATTTTGAAGAAAATAAAAAATGTTTTATCACAAGTAACGCTTTCATTTAACACAGAAAATTAAAGCGAACCTCTAAATTTGGTCATTCTATACCTTTCGGCATTTGACAACTAAATCTTTTACAGGAAATATGTATAGCTTGTCAACCATCGTCTAATACTTAAATCTAATCTTCCGTGTTTCTAGAGAATTTAAGCTAAGAAATATTCTTCATTCTAATAAAAGTAATAAATTTAGCTCTAATATGTTAATTAGCATTTATGGTTTTATGAAACGCTATTTTACAATTGCATTTAAGTTATTAAGTCGTCGTATTCCCTTTAAACTTCAGATTCTACCAAATATTTTCTTTATATGAAATCATGTTGATTTTCCACATTATAATGATAGTTTTCTATTTTAGAAACTATTTTTAGTTATATGTAACGTGATATCGCGGAAACTTTAACAACTCTCCTTGAATGCGGGCTTCCTGCTCTGCATATATCGCAGGCAATTTTTTTCTCAAAACAGATGTCAGTCAAGAAATATTTGCAAGAATTACTGAGCACGTACCCATCAATTTACTGACATATGTTCGGTGTTCATTCGTGTTTTTGCAAGCCAATAGAATAATTTTAACTTGTGGGATCCTCAAATATTCTTCGAAATTTCTATGTTCTTTTCAAGGAGAAATGTGTCTTTTAATTGAATTTTAACGTGGTCCTCTGCCAGTGATTGAAGGACGATGAATAACAATGTAGATTTTATGAATGTTATGGATGTGCCAAAAATTTTACATTTATTGGATTACAAATACCTGAGCATGACATTAATGGAAAATAGCACAAAAAATAAAGACAAACATCAGCTGCAAATGTGTTTGACACAAGCATATATCTAAATGTTTTTTTTCAAATGCTACGATTACTTGCTCATTTATTTTGTAAGGAAATCTTTCAGTTTATTTTCTCTGACAGTTAAGGCGACTAACATAGATCTATTATTGCAAAAACACTCATTATTTCAATGTCCACTTTAATTCATCATTTGTAGTTTGGAGAATACAGTATTAAAGTTCTTCAAGTTTATAATCAAGTTTAGAAAGATATATAGAAGCCTATGCATATACAAGAATGAATTATTTAAAACGACATATTCGAAGTTTAACTACATACCTTTTCAAACATATTTGTATGCTACATATAACTGATTTAGCCGAAACCATATTTTATGAAATTCAAACTCCACACCTTATCGATTCTCAGGTGTTAAGATATTACGAATTGAGAAACGGCTACATATCGTGGAATCAATAACGCGTAACTTCCTTCAGCATCTCATTAAACGGAAGCAAATTGTAGATGAAATATAAATAGGCTGGTAAACTGTGTGTGCCACTAAGTTTGCATATTATGCTTCCTGTTAACTCATGTAGAATGTCTTCATGATTCCAAAAACATTTCGTTTTATCTACAGCGTTTTCTATAAAAATTAACATATATTACAGTCGAGTTTAACACGGAAAAAACGATTTCCATCATATTTAAACTTTAATATGCATGCCTAATTTGTATTAAAGTTATGCATCAATACCAAAAATATATTTATATTTGCACCACAAGTAAACGGAAATGGTTGAACGTGAATTTGAGCAACGCAGTGCAGCAAACTTATTTTATTCAAAACAATAATATAAATTATTTGTTTAAAAAAAATATAATTTACAGATATCAGCACGAGAAGCACTGACTAAAAACAATAATCTAACAATATGCAACCTGCCTACCCAAAGTTTGCTGAAAAATTCTATATTCAACCAAAACTATTCGTCTGATTTGACTTGCGATAACGAGAGAACATCTCGTACTTGGCATAACAACATGCTTCCTGATGAACAATATACTTACAAAGGAAAAGATGACCAAATACAGGAACACAGTGCTTCGGAGGCAATGAAACAAAATCACTTTACAAGAAGGAATCCTCAATTCTCCGTTCGGTCGTTCCCTGAAGGCAAGGATATCAATTCAGATGAAATTTCGCATGCGTATAACTCGAAAATGTACAATCGCTGCGCCTGTGGTATAAAGATAGACAGATGGAAATATTCCAACTGTAAAGTCAGGGTGCCGGTTGCAAGTATAACAAATGCCAATCGTAACAGCGTATTGGCTAGTCTTATGCAAGCTGTGTCTTCATATGTTGGTCTACTATCACCAAGAGCTCGTTTGGCGGTGTGCCGATTGGCTTTACTCATTGGGGATCAAGGATTTCTCACAATGAATAAAGGCAATGATGATAAATTGCTTTAAAATCATTTAATTTAAAATTTCAATAACTACCAAGCCATTACATCTGGCCATATTTTTTTATTAATTTGTGATGATCAATATTTATAATAATAAAATTATAGTCCGCTACCTAAAGATCTGCCTCAGAAGATCACTGACACATTCCACTTAGTGGCCTACAAATAAAACTCACATTAGATCCTTCAAACCGCAGTACATTTAGGCTAATGACCATATCGTTTGACTCTATATTTTGCAGTCTGTCAAATAGTCATGCATAAACTCACAATCAAAAAGTGAAGAAAGGCGAATAGGGGAATACTGTTAAAATTTAACCCCGGACACTATGCAATCGAAAAGCAATCAATTATTGTTTTAATAGAAAAGCTTGTTGCAATATCCTTCATAGACATTGGTTGTTTTGATATTCATTGAGCATAAGAGATTGATCTCTGTATCAGACGTACATATTACTTTGTTTCTTTATGGGGGCATTTAGTTGTGTAAACATATATGTACGTATTTAAGTTTGTATTAATATGTATATGTATAAATATATGTATTTAAATTTGCATGCATGCATGTGTGTATGTATGTATGTATGTATGAATGTATGTATGTATGTATGTATGTATGTATGTATGTAAGTATGTATGTATGTATGTAAGTTTGCATGAAAGTTTGCATGTATGTATGTATGTATGTATGTATGTATTTATGTATGTATGTATGTATGCATGTATGTATGTATGTATGTATGTATGTATGTATGTATGTATATATGTATATATGTATGTATGTATATATATATATGTATGTATGTATGTATGTATGTATGTATGTATGTATGCGCGTATGCGTGTATGTATGTATGTATGTATGCATGTATGTATGTATGTATGTATGTATGTATGTATGTATGTATGTATGTATGTATGTATGTATGTATGTATGTATGTATGTATGTATGTATGTATGTATGTATGTATGTATGTATGTATGTATGTATGTATGTATGTATGTATGTATGTATGTATGTATGTATGTATGTATGTATGTATGTATGTATGTATGTATGTATGTATGTATGTATGTATGTATGTATGTATGTATGTATGTATGTATGTATGTATGTATGTATGTATGTATGTATGTATGTATGTATGTATGTATGTATGCATGTATGTATGTATTTATGTATTTATGTATGTATGTATGCATTTATGTATGTAGGTGGGTAGGTAGGTAGGTAGGTAGGTAGATAGTTAGGTAGGTAGGTAGGTAAATAGGTAGTTAGGGAGGCATGTAGATGGGTATATATTTATGACTGAATTTATGCATATATGTACGCAATTATAAAAATACATATTAATTTTCGGATATGACTTAGCATGCATGTGTACTATTATATTTGTATGCATAGAAACATTTGGCGATTGCAAATTTAATTTTCTCTGTAAAATTACATTTTTATCTAAGCAGCCAAGAAATTTAATCACTGATATAAACTCTAAATTAATATGTATTTGCAAAACAACAATGAAATTGTTCCATTGAGGCTTGCTGTGTTGATATGCAACAGACTTTTTGAGGCCAGCGTTAATAATATTGCTCACTGACAATCAATTTTATTATCTTTTTTTGTGGGAATTTAGGGAATTGAGCAAACAAGAAAGCCAAGAGAATTCTATTTTTTACTTCTTATTTATGATCCGATTCAGAAATCTTGTACGGCATTCATAAACACAAGTTTACTTTATAATAATAAATATTGGCACTACAATTTTATTGATTATGTTTAAAGTTGAGTAAAAAAGTTCTGTTGTGACGTAATTTTAGATAGCATGAGAATAGATACAAAGAATTAATTGCTAATTTTCTGGAAATCCTTCAAAGTTTAATCAATTATATATATATATATATATATATATATATATATATATATATATATATATATATGTGTGTGTGTGTGTGTGTATGTGTGCGTGTGAATGAACATTGGAGGTACAATAAAATTGATCAACAAAATCTATCAAAATTTATTTTCATAAAAATAAATAAATAAATAAAAATATAAATACATTACCCATTACCTACGTATATTTTTCAGTTTAAACTAAGTGTTGTATAGAGTAGAAAAGGAAATTCATCCGGTAGACTGGTTTCGGAACATTTTCACGTAATGTCTGCAACAAATTCTGGCCAGTACGTGACGAGTCCCAATAAAGACGAAACCAAACATTTGGATGAATTGCCATTACAACACTATATAATATTTAGTATATGCTCCAAAATGTATTTAGATGAAGAATCAGGTGTTTATATCAAGATCGCAACCTTGATTAATGTAAATTCTCATATTTGCATAAAATTAAGTCTAAGATATTCTAAAAGACATTATAATCAACTTATAGGCCTTGGAACTAAATGTTAACAATTCAATGAGGAAAATATTTTACTCGACTGGCTGCGAAAACCGAAAACTAACAATGCTTTTCTAGTATTCACAAAACCATACTAAGTATATAAATAACGTCACCAACTATCCAATTTTAATTTTTTTAAATCTAAATCAAGGTTGCAATTTGGTTATAGGATTCAGTCTATTTATGTGCATACATTTGTCAGTATAAACTATGCATTGTATAATGTAGAAAAGGCAATTCCTTGAGCAGACCAGTTTCGAACTTATGACCTTGTATACATTTTACAATGCTTAGTTTAGTCACAGATGTATGCATGTAATGGGAATGGTGATCAAAACAAGATCGTAAAATTGATTTAAATAATTAGACAGACCTCCCATGCATCCATTGTTCATTTAATTATATAAATGTTCAGGTCAATATTATATTCACAGTTAGCGTCGATTCTGTTTTATAGTTTCGAACTGGGAATGGTCAGTTGGAACATCAAGTCTCAAAAGGTGCTATGGAGGCTCCAATTTAAGTACGGGCTAACCAAGAAATATTAGTTAATATTTAATGGTAAATAGTGTGTAGCATTCAGCAGGGTTGCGAGTTAGTTAGAGTTTCAGATTCTGATGCAGACGTGTCCAGGATGGAACTCTGTCCGCAAAAAATTCTGGACAGTACGTGAAGAGTTTTCAATAAGGACGAAACTGGTCTATTGTATGAATTTCCTGCTCTACCCTATACAATACTTTGTTTATACAGACAAATGAATGTATACAATGGGACCAGTTTTTGTAGCAATATCGTATCGTTGATTTAAATAACTTTTATCAACGCCCTCGTAACAGATGTTTTTTTAATTCAATTATCCCGCAAACCAACTGAATAAGCATAGCTGCGCAAATGGCATCAATAATTGCAGTAACAGCACTGAAATTGGCACAAAACCATAATTGAGTATTACTTCAATCTGCACATTCTGTGCTGATACCAGAGGGACAAATCGCAACACACGAACAATGTGAATTAGCAGACAGCATCCAAAGAAAGAAGCATTTATACGCACTATAGTCAATAATACTAAGGTCTAGTCATGAGTCAAACTCCCGATAGAAGAACAACTATATGCGAAATATCACTTTGTTCAGATGTGAGAATGTCTCCCAGATCCACACAAGCACGCACTCATACACGATAGCAAATCAACAAGCGACTAACTGAAAAGAATCTTACGACTTTTGCAAATAAATACAGGTGAAGCTAAAGATGATACTATTCTAAATTTACTTTATCTAGTTAATTCTCCTAATTAATATAAATGACGGATTATAAGTTGTGTTGTAAAATTTACTCAAAACGATATGGCCAAATGTCACATAAGACATACTGTAACTGATTCAAAGTATTTTCTTAAAAATATGTTGATTTATATTCAATGACAAGTGGGCATTATACATATTTATATTTCTGTACATTTAGTAGCGCCACAAACTAGTGGTGGGATTTAGAGGTAACTATAACCTTCAACCACGTGCGTACACATCAGCCGAATTAGCCGTTCATATCTTGAAACGAACATTGGCTGCGCGGCCAGTAATAACAATTATTATAATCAAGATTGCGGTCTTGATATAGGCATCTGACCCATTAATTACATACATATATCAGTTCAAACTAAGAATTGCATAGTCGAGAAAAGGCAATTCATCCAGTAAACCGGTTTGATCTTTATTGTGAACTCATCGTGTACTGGCCAGAATTTGCCACGGACAGGGCTCGAACCCTGGCACGTCTCCTTCGGAATCTGGTACTCTAACCACTGCGTCACTCTGTCTTTTTTAAACTATACAATTATTAGTTTATACTGACATATGCAAGTAATTATTGGGTTAGGTGCTTATATCAAGATTGCAACCTTGATTATAATAAATTAACCCCTTGTTACCGGCATGCGAATGGCTTAAATACGAAAACGTGCAGTTGCATCTTAATAATAGGTCAACTTTATCATTAAAAGCTGAGCTAGCCTAACGTGAATATACTGATGCCTTACTGCAACAAATTAATTATTTCAGTTGTGACCAGAAGGATAAAACAAAGGCAGCATGAACGGAAATTATAATCTCATGCACATTCGTTTCGTGTTTACTGGCGACTCATCAGTAGGAGCCGGTATTACGCCCTTTAACCACTATATATTTGGTAGAAGAATGTGGAATAATAGGACGGTACAATCTCCTAGACGAATGTGTAAACCTGCAATAGTGAAGCTAACATCATCTAAATTTGTTACTAGGTTCGCAACACCTAATACATACTTGCATATATATTAGTTCTTCGCAACAAACAGTATTTAACTGTAATATATTGAATTGAATGATGTCATGCTTACCGCGAAATGAGATAACTGATATCGATGAAGGCCAGAGTGTATGGTTTAACTGGAGTAACAGGTGTTCGGAAATTGTTGTAATTCTCAATTTGGGTGAACTATAGCATAAATTTATATCCATCAGGTTGGTATCATGTACCGACTCGGAAACCATAGTGTTAGTATCCGGTACTCATCGATTTCAAAAAGGTATCATTTACTAACACAATAGCCATAGTGTTAGTATCCTTTACAGACTCGGTATATATATTATATAGAGTGAGATAGCGTTGAAGTCGCATTGTCGTAGACTATATGATGTTAGCTTCACTATTGCAGATTTACACATTCGTCTAGAGATTGTATCCCACATTCTTGACAAAAACATATAGTGGTTAAAGGGCGTAATACCGGCTCCTACTGATGAGTCGCCAGTAAGCACGAAACGAATGTGCATGAGATTGTACTTTCCGTTCATGCTGCCTTTGGTTTATCCTTCTGATCACAACTGAACTAATTTGTTGCTAGGTTTGCAACACCTAATACATACTTGCATATATATTATTTCTTCGCAACAAACAGTTTTTAACTGTAAATTCATTATTTCTTGGACATGCTTCGAGTGAAAGTTCCACTGCGCCAACCAACCCTAAATGGGAGTTGCAAATAAATTTATTTACTTGTAAATAGTTTCCTTCTATTTAAAAAGAGCTGGAATACATTTATTGTGCACTGGATTTATTGAGCGAGGTGTGGCCAACGTGAAATATGTTGGTACTTTTTCTTAAATGCTACATGGAATTCAATGACAAATAAGACTAAATCGGAGGCCAGTAGTAAAAGAATGCTGAAACTGGAATTTAGGGAGGCTATTCGAGAACGAATTAAATAGAAATGGATTCCTGTTCTTATTTGTCAATTGAAATTCATTGCCCATTGCTACTGGAAAGCATTGAACCTGTATAAGATATCGATGCTACACGGCAGAATAACCACGAAGTACACAGCTATTTGTGCACTGTAAATAAACTTCATGTCCTGCGCTATTAGTGGACGATTGGTAGCGCGTTATTCTGTTATTTCCTTGTTGGCCTACATGGTATGAAAAGCCCTAACAGCGGGTCTGCCGAACATATCATGCATATACTCAAACCATCACCTATACGCTGAAGTAAATTTTCATCAGTGATGGACCATTATTTATTGTTGCCTACAATAAATAGAAGCATTATTAGCCAGATTAATTTGAAGTGGAGGCATATTCTGTCAACGTTTTTGCCTCAGATTTATTAGTAAAACAAATCAAGATTTTTTTTCTTTAAATCAAGTTTGCGAGCCTGAAGTAAACACCAATTCCATTGTATTTAACCAGACGTCGAACAACATAACAAAACTACCGCCAGTCGCAATGCACTGACGTGTTTCGACATTCCATTATCATCATCAGAGTACAACGGAAAACTGACTAGCGAGGATCAAACAGTCCTCGTACTCTGATAATGATTATGGAAGGTTGAAACGCGTCAGTGCGTTGCGACTGGCGGTAGTTTTGTTATGTTGTTCGGCGACTGGTTAAATAAAATGGGATTGGTGTTTACTTCGAGCTCGCAAACTTGTAAGCACCACGCGCGCAAGCAATTATTGTTTAAATCAAGATATTGTTTGGTTTAGTTAACCTTATTTCCACTAAAACTCATATTTGTAAACTAAATTATTTTAAAATATTTCTTTTTATCTTATAGGCAATAATGAAATTAATCCAAGGTCAATAAACCAATCGACAGAAAAGCCTGTTTCTATCTGTCGAAAAACCAAATTGCAGTCCGTAATTCATTCTTCGCCATCAGTTAGTGCAATTTCCAAACCTGAGAAGTCATCAATTGTCATTGGAAAAAAGGGCGTTGCACAATCTGGATCATGTCAAACTTTAACGAATGATACTAATTTTTCTAACTGTGCAGTGCTTAACTTAGGACGAAAAAACTGTCCATCTGTTGGTTCGACCTGTGGTCAAACAGCTAAGGAAGAACCATCAGATTTCGGGCTTACCAAAGCGCGCTCTGGCAAAAGTAGCGGACGCTCATCTTTAGACAAAATTCAAAGCAAAAACAACGCGATGCGTAATGCAGTTCGCAATTTTGATACGAGACAAAAAATTGCGACTGAAATACATCGTACCTCATCCGGCATAACTGCTGCAAATTGTATCGGAACAAGTAATGATAAACTCACGACTATTTCAAAAAAGACGCCATCTTTAGGTATTCCTAGTACTAATAAGTCTCCCGTTGCTTTAGTTTGCTCGACCAATGTGAATGTCGATCTTCCATTGAATTTAAACTGGAAGGTTATTTCAAAAGACGTGCCATTTAAAGAAATATCCGAATTGACAATGCTGTCTTCATTATTTGCATCCAGCGACGTACCCGGTCGTCAGCGTCTTTCTTCATCTTCTTCCACATCCTCGTCTTTGGTTTCATCATTATCGATATCACCATTGGCAGTATCAGCAGCGGAAACAGATGCATTTACTCCATTTGCTTCAGTTTCATCATCGTTGTCATCCTCTTTATTATCGTTCTCATCTAAAATCCAGGAGCGTGTTCCCTCAATAGACCAGCGAGATTGGCTTCCATCAGTCAGGCAGTTATCGTATTCTGGCGATAGCAGCTGCAGAATTCATCGCAGCTTCACTGATAATACGACGGACCTAAAGCTTCAGAGAAATACCATGAGGCCAGCTTTACCACTGAATTCAAAAGAAACTAATTTCTGGTTTCCCTTGCATGAGGCTACGCGATACACTACTTCTGTTAATAATGCTGATAAAATTAAACAGTTTGAGTCTGCCGTTCAAAATAAAACAGACCGACAAATCAATAACGGAAACTCTAATGCTTTCAAAAAAATTACATCCACAGAGGTATCTGATTTAAGTTTTGGCTTGGATGTGACGTCTAAAAGCCAGAATCAAAGTGAATTAGCATCTGGATTCTGTGAAAAAATATCTCCAAATCCAGCTAGAAAGTGTGCAAAAACTTATAGAACAGGCCAAAGCAGAAGTTGGTGTGCGTTTGACAATTACATTTCACCGTTCTTTAACTCGGTATTATCTTCTTCTCGTAGCCGAACTCGAGCTGAGCCGACTAGAGGTTTGGATAAATTTCACATTTACTCGGCATCTGCACGTGTGCACAGGACGCCCTCCTTTAATGACTATTTTTGTTACAAAATGCGACGCAAGGTAAGCCGAATAATGTTTACCGTTTATTTAATGAACTTTACTCTAATTAAATGAACTGACTTTAGGTGTTTAGATTGACTGGTTAATGATTTTTGTGCTGCTAATCATTTTAAATCGATTGTATCCAAAAATACGAATAACTAACGTAATTTTCATTCTAACATATAATTCAAATTGTAAAATTATTGTTAAATTACTCTTTGGATAAAGTAATTGAAGTATTTCATTTTCTGTTTTATTAAATAAGTTATTTTATATTAATACAACTATTTATTCATTTGTTGCCAAGTTTAGTTTCTTTACGTATCATAATTCAAAGCTGGCAAATCTCGCGTTACAAATGTTCGCCATTTTTGCATTTTTTTGAGAAATTTTCAAATCGTACTAAAACCCTATCCTCTTAGTTCGTATCACATCAAGTTTTCATGATTCAGCAAAAATACCACTGTTATTTATTATTTACTATTCCAAAGTTATATTCATTTTAATTGCAAAAAATAAAAATATATAAATGCATCATTTACCCAGCAATCGGCATATAATCAATTAAGTTCTTCTGTGATAATTTTTGCCAAATTCGTGCTAAATGAAACAGAGAAAAACAGAAAACAAGTAAATAGTCGTCATTTGAATGCCAGAAAGTAAAATGAGATTTATGAGATACTTTATGCAACGAATTTTATGCTTTAAGGGAAAATTGGAGAAAAACAAATAAAATAAGCACATTATCTTTACCATTAATACTCGAATTACCAATAATAACGTATCTTATAAAACGTCAACTGTTGGAAAATTTAATATTAATGTAATTATTAATAGTTAACATTTTTTTAAGAAAAGTTATTGAATATAACATGGATGAACTGTGCGGTAGGTGATAGTGATTATTCGAGGCAAATTGATCGATACGAGATAAACTCCAAAGCGTTTATTTATCAGACACGTAGCAGCCAAATTATCATTTGTTAAACAAACATACGCGGTTTGACCTTTTGCCGCATTCCACAGAGCAAATTCGAAAACTGTCTAACTTGGATCAGACCACAATGCATGTTCAATATTTGGCAATCCGCAAATGCTTCTCGTGAAAAAATATGAAATTTATTATTTACGCAACAAAACTCTTAAACTTGTGATTAATATGTTTGTGTGGTCACCTGTAACTTTGGGCAACAAACAAATTGAAATTTTGAATTTACGCGATTTGTGTTTGGGGGTTCTCGTTTTGCATTATCATTTTCGCAAAAATCCGATTGATCCCATTTCCAGGTGCGCATCGCGTTTGTCTTATTATTGTCTTGCTTCAGATTCGTACCTTAATTCTAAAGGCTTCAAAGTCGTTCATACTAACCACTACAAATAAGGTTCAATCTAATCTTCGTTTACTGGCAAAGTTTCGCTACGATATTTCCATCCTCAGGCCTCTATACAAGCATACACCGGACAATACTCTCAACAGCAGATTTAAGCAAATGTGACAACCTCGTTCCGAAACAGTAATATATATATATATATATATATATATATATTTATAAATTTATCGACACACTACTGTTTTAAACAATGAATTGGTCTCAGAAACTAATCTCTATATGTTGCATGGAGCATATGATGCACATACAAACGAATATATAGAGTTTAGTTACTGAGACCAATTCTTTTTTTAAAACCATTAGTGAGTCGATAGATTTTTTTTAAATATAGAAAAATAACTGTTTTGGAACGAGATTACAACATTTTATTAAATCTGCTATTGTTAGCATTGTACTGTTTATGTGTGATTAGAGTCCTGAGGATAGTTCGCGAGATATCGTACCGAAACTTGGCCAGTTAACGAAGATTGGATTGAACCTCTTTTCCAATCGTCTGTATAAACATTGTCGAAGCCTTCGGAGGAAAGGTACGAATCCGCGCCCAGCCAATAAGAAGACGAACTCGATGCGTACTTGACAATGGGAATCAGTCGAATCTTTGTGAAAATGATAGTACAAACCGGCAAATTTCGAGCGCAAATCGCAGAGATTCAACACTTGAAGCTCGCCCTGCGCAGCCATTCAATAAAAATATCACTTTTTTATGATCAGGATTCAAGGAAACCCATTGTCGTGGTGGTAAATTAAAATTGTATTTAACAGTGATGCATTTGTGAGTATTGTTCATTTTAGTTTATCGTAAAAAGAAACGACTATTCTGTCAGAATAAATTCTCGAGGTAAGGACACTCTAAATGCATTCGTTTCGCAGTTGTTAATTAAAATAGCTGTGGAACTACTAATAGAGCTATTTATTGGTCTATGATTTTATTATCATAGAGTAATTCCTTAAAAGCCAATAATTTCGCCGTTATAGACGCTAGATAAGAATATGTCTAGATCTAAGATAATTTTTCCTAATGTTGCATTCAGAATGTTTTTTGCATCGTGGACGTCTATTATGTCCAGCCCCATAAATACTCTAATCAGACTCTTAAAGCCTACAAAATAAAATCGCTATCCATGGTTAACACATGTCAGTTTTATTAAACTATGCAAATGAGACACGCACGTATATTCAATTTGTTTAACGAGTCAAGTCTAGAAAGAGATTCCAGACGGAATACGGAATAACTAAGTTACCATTACAACCTTTCAAATACGACTGCTTGCTGCGAATATGGTATTTTCCCTTCGTAATGATCAGTGGAATTTGTATCATCGCATAGCAAAAGTAAGACGGAAGACTAACGACATGTTAATATACTGATTGTTGCAAAGTACTATTATATATGCAACAGTGTATAAGGTATTACACAATTAACAACGAATTATTTAAAACCTTCCCGGAAGGCTAAATCAAAGTCATTATAAACGACAGGTATAACCGCAAGTACAGATGCATTTTGTTCTTACTAGTGATGTATCAGTAGTAGCCGGTTCTTCGTCCTATATCATCAACATATTTGGTCGAGACATGTGGAGCAGGTTATTGGTACAATCATCTATACAAAACCACAAATAAGCAGTAGTGGAAATAATTGCACGTATATATGTATAATATATACCGAGCCAGGAAGGGGTACCAACACTATGTTTACCAAGTTGATACATAGTACCAAAATTATGGTTGCCAAGCCAACACATGTTACCAACAGTATGATTGCCGAGTCTGTACATGTACCACAACAATGTTTGTCAAGATATGTTAAATTTCACTATAATTGAGCATTACAATTTATTTTGAACGCCTGTTACTCATGCAAATCCCTACACTCTGGCCTTGGTCGAGATCAGTTATCATTTATAGCGGTATTCATGACATCAATCAATTAAAAGTATAATAGTTGTATAATGTTTTTTACTTGGCCAATGCAAATGCAATTGCATTGTCGGTTTTCCGCATCCTGTAATGTATTATTTTAATTAGGACCTGCAGGTTAAACCGAAGTTTTAATGAAAGTAATGCTTATTTTCCCTGTTATGGGTTTAAGAATAAACAATTAATGGCGAATCGAAAATTCTTATAGAAACTGAAATAAGTCTTTCTAAAATGAACGCATTTAATGTGACATTTTTTGGGTTATAATATTTAAAATAGCTAATGACGAACTTAAATTATCTAAACACACACAAACAATTCCAGGAGAAACAGAAGCTTTTATCGCAACAGTGTTATGTTCCATTAAATAGTAGAAATCTTTGGTGCTTAGAATATTTATGAACTAATGCTTTTAGTTAACCAGTTGCTAATCTCAAATTATATGCAGTTACATTCATTGACGTGTTTCAACCTTCCTTGGCAGTTCTCAAATAAAGACAGAAGACAACTGACGAATATTATATATATATATATATATATATATATATAGAATGTACGGAAAACCAGTATTTTGTTTGGAGAATAAATTAAACATACTGTTTTTATGAAATCCTCCAAATTTTTTTGAATAATCTGAATAAAACGGCCCATTAGTTATTGGTATTGCGCAGTTGATTATAAACAAACATATTAAATAATTGATGCAGCTTTTTTACCATTTTATTTCATTCTGTCTGCAAGCATATAGCCTTAAGTTGGGTAAAATCTTTTTAATTGCAGTTTAATGGAGATTTACTTTAAATAATCGAGAATCAACGAAAAACCTCTCAACGTTACACCACATTAAACCAGTTCGGGATTATTCGACTGTTAATATAAAACTGGTGTACTAAAATGGTGTTAAATTCATTAAACACACTTTGAATATGACAGTTATTTATTTAATTCTTTAGCTGAAATTATTGTAATATCATCGATGTTTGTTATGTCTTCTTGCAATATTGAGACGAAATTGCAATTAACGTTTCATTCTACTATAAGGAAAGCAATTACTAATTCCAACTAGAAACGCCACCTAAAAACTTGCTCAATTTACTTGCCGAACTATTTATAATACAGAATAAGCTTAATCTCCTAATGGCTATTTAGATTAAATTGGAGAAAATTACCTTGACTTTGCTATCTATAAAGAATGCTGGATTACCGACAATGAATTGATTTCTGTATTTCGGCTCTCAAGATCGAGCCTTTTATAAAGTCCCTTCATCACAAGAATTGTAGAAAACAGGAAAATGAGTGCAAATTTCTTATGAGTGGTTTCATTTATACGTATTGGCTAATATCATAATTATTACAGACGATTAACTAGATGAAATCCAGCCATGTATTTGCGTTACGGCATTGTCTATAGCTATCATGTGTTCTATGAGAATGTTTATCTAAATGAAACTACAATGCTCTCCTACAAATTACAGAAGAAGTTATATTTGCTCGTTTCAACTGCATGCAAATTTTCTCACTGGATGATTTTTTATTTGCACGGAAATTTTAAACAATTTTCCATAAACATTTTACTCCATCAAATTTTACTTCAATGATAACGAAAATAAGGCACAGATTGTGTCAATTAAAATAAATAAACGTTAAAAACCTTTTAAACTTAGTTTGTATGAAATGAGTTAACTAGTTCGAAGTTAGTTCAAATAGATTTCGGCGGATATAACGACCAAAGCATACAAAAAGGATGTCATCATATTTGCGCTCAAATTTCATGCAAACAAGAATATCGTCGTTAGAGACAACAAAACCATTTTTTATGATCATTGAAAGTTGAACAACTTCATGGCGTAATTTTATAATCGCAAGGTCATACAAGCAAATAAGACTTACGTTAAATATGGTCAATAAATGAGCAATATAAAATCATACATAAATACACGCACACAATTATTACTTTAAACATACAATTTCCTATATTTGAACACAATATATATGGATTCCGCTTTTGAATCGAAGTTTCATTGTGAGCGTCTCTTTACAAAGCTGAATTTGATATTGCTTTAACGCGAGGTACGCTAAAAGTATTCACCGTTCTTTTATCCTTGTTCAATTGACCAACTTACCTTTTAAACGGTCATTGATTGCGCGGGTCGTGGTAAAAATTCGTTAAATCAAGTTTGCGAGCTTGAAACAAACACCCGACCCATTGTATTTAACCAGTTGTCGAACAACATAGCAAAACTACCGTCAGTCACACGTACTAACGCGTTTCGACCTTCCATGATCATCATCAGAGTACGACGGCAAACTGACTAGCGAGGATCAAGCGGTAAAGCATATAAATGGAAAGGAAAATTGAATATGGGCTCTCATCTTTAGTAGTCTAGTGTACTTGTACTTATTTGGAAATATCGGCTGCACAATTTCTATGCAGTCAGGAACATTAACGTTTCTGCAGATTTCGCCAAATTTCGCAAAACAAAGACAGAGATAGCTAAGATGGGATTGGTTATGACCAAATGTACAGTTGGGATTGGATGAACGAATATGATAAATCGAATAATGGCTGTAGATACTGGTAGAAATAAGATTTATTAATAAATGTTATTCCAAGGACTAAGTTGTTGTGCTCTCATATTTTAAAAAATGGTTGAACTTGAAACGATATATATATATATATATATATATATATATATATACACAGATAATACAATTAGACAATTAATCATTGCACTGAGGGTGGGAAAATTCTTTAAATCAAGTTTGCGAGCTTGAAGTAAACACCAATCCCATTGTACTTAACCAGTCATCGAACAACATAGCAAAATTAACAGCAAGCACACACTGACGCGTTTTGACCTTCCATGATCATCATCAGAGAACGACGGCAAACAGCGCCTGTGACTGACTGTAGATTTAATATTTGTACAATTGATTGAACGCGTGCGAGACTTCGGAGATAAATGTATGTTCATTGAAAAGGAGCTTAGATTAAGTTAGCATATGTAATTCATCTATTGGTCAAATTTCTTCCTTAGCGGACACAAGTCAGAAGTATCCAGTTTTACAACATTCAGGATTCGAAACATTAAATAATTCTGTTCCTCGTCGAAGCTGTGCATTGTATCTGACTTTCAGTTTTATTAAAACTCAATTGTTTTGTTTATTTTTTATGTATGTGGATGCTCGTGTGTATTATTTTCTAGATATAGTATAAAATGACCACTACCAGTCTGGTATTATCCGAAAAAAATCATACCAATTGGTCAAATTTTATTGAACTAAAATGTTTTGACAGGATGTTATTCTCTTATTTTTGACTGTACACGCCACACGTTGCATAATATAGTATAAATTCATCTAATTGTCCATATTTACGCTTATTGATCACTGATGGCTAGAAGAACGAATTCTCACAACCGGTATTTTTACTCGGCAGCAAGTGGCTCAGAGAAAATTTTATCATCCACCATACTCACGAATTTATTTATTGCACGCAATATTCTGTATTATGCAAAAATATATTTAAATTAATTTTTTTCTTTATGATAATCGTCATGACTATTGCATCGCCTAAATTTCCAAAATGTCATTCCCGTTCTGAACTTATATGACGAACACCATGCCACCCGGGAAAGTGAAATTGATTGAAATTATTTAAATTTTTATACATATTTATATGTATATTTATTTAAATGTTGTCTAAAAAGACAAGCACGTAATTTAAAAATCAATTCTACTACGACAAATAAGTATAAATTAGGGTTAAAACTGACCCAGAAGTTTGACTGCATTTATTTATTCGCTACGTTTATTTCAAATCAAAAAAAAATTGTAATCATATCCTATCATTATATTTCAATTCAAATACGCATCTCCAGTAGTTTAGTTAAAATTAAGTTAAAATCGATTGCCACAGGAATCCATCTATATCTTGAACTGATTCACAGCTTGTTTGCATAAAATTACAAATTCCACCCTGTACAGGCCTGGGATGGCGTAAGGAACGGTGTTTTGTGATTCTAAATCGATCATTGCGTAACTGCGTTTCTGGCTACCATTAAGGAATGCTCAAATTAATCAAAACCGGTATATATTATCATAAGGATTTGTTGTTGCGTTTTTTGTTTTTAATGGCACTATATTTTTAAACACACCCTAAAAATGCAAAGTAATGCTTTATATATTTGAGAAAAGATTAAATTTATTTAGATAAGTAAACATATTTAATTTGAATATACTAACTAGCGAAAAATATTTACGTTATAATCTCTTCAGCTCAATATGGATTTTGCAAGTAACTGCTAAGTGGTTTTTAATGTACTAAATAATTTTATCTCCTGCAGTTTATCGAGTGTTTTATGACTATCTAGGTGTTTATTTCTGATTTATATTTGCGTTTTCTTGCGCAGGTAGGCGTGAATCCTATTATGCGACTACGTAATTTCTGGCATTAGGTTACTCTATTATCGACGTATTTCGATTTAGCCTAACTGGATTTTTGGCTGTAATATTTATTTATATTTGTTCTACGTATGATTCCGTTCACTATAATTGTTTAGTATTTCTTATTTACTGCCTTGGTAACAACGACGGATGGGCAAGTTTAACTTTAATTAGTTTTCTGGTTGTATGGTTTGAGGCATTTATGTTGCTTTTAGTGCTTCACTTCTTCTTTGTGTTTCCAGTTAAGTTGCTTGTATAAAGAAACTAATGCAAAATTGTCTTTCTGTGCATTCAATTTATGTGGTCCCGCACATACTTTTAATCTTTAGGTTACAAATTTATTTGAACCAAGTTAGTTATTTATATTTGATATCTACATATCTAGCTCTCTGTTGTCTGCATCTGATGTTGAACTTTACAATTGTTATCACAATTACTAAGTGAGCAATAATTAAGTTAGATAGGCCACCTCTACATGGTATGTATAAAACAGTATTATTTTTGGTGAATCTTCAAATACAAAACGAGTATAAATTATTTATTTCGTTTTCGAATGTGTTCTATAGAAAAAATATTTTTCATGTAACTTGGCTCTCTCGAATTTTGTGATGAAAGCTGATCGTTTTGATTTGATTTGATAATATGAATTTTGTGTTCCTACTGGGAAAATTTAGATAAAGTGGTGTTGTAGTGACTGTACTGTTCGATAAACGAAGGTACTCGGCATATTGCCTTAGCCAGATTACCAATACTTTATCTCGTTATTCTGAAGTCAAAACATTTTATTTGTCGTTTCACGAGTTTAAGTTTTATTTTCAGATCGGTTTACAGAGCTAGTCCTGTGAAAAGCAAAATTAGGCCTATAACTGAAAATTGCGAATAGTGTGTATTAGGGAGATTGGGTGCAATGGCTGAGCGAAAGACTCCAAAGAAAACGTGCCCCGAGTTCATTTCCGGTCACACAAATACGGGTAAGCCTTGACCATTTCCCAATAAGAACGAAACTAGACTATTTCATGAATTTCCTACGCATCGGTAGATTTATTGCCGAATGGTGTTGTATATTTGAAATTCTTCAAAAAAATTTAGATCCTTTTTAAAGTCATTCACTTAATTATCAACGTTGGTGCACAATAAAATGAAATATTTACATTAATACTCACATCAATTGTTATAGAGTCGCCATTCTGTGTGCTTTTTCGTTTGAAATTTTGACGATCAGTTATTCCCTCATTAATGTGCACATCGCTTTTGGCATAAACATTTATACTGTGTAAAGCAGGTTAAGTTTTACAATTTTTTAAACTGAATTTTCCTAAATTCATCTTCATGTCTCTTCTGCATTCTAGTTATCTTTACAATTCCTTCTGTGATGTTCCAGAGCATTGCCTATCTCTGCTTCTAAACCTTTTCATCCACTGGTTATTGGGCGGCACTTTGTGGTAAAGTATAATAAAGGCGTTAGTTGGCATATTGAAACACAATGAAATATATGTACTTCCGACATTTTTTGGAGAAACGCGATTTTCATCCTAGGAAAAGAAATTATTCCTGATATATTTAAAAAGATACATTTGAGTTATTGTTCCTTTTTTGGAATCTCTTTAGACATAATCCTCCAAATAACCACCCCAAATCTGTTATTTCAGAACAGACGCCACGCCATTTGAGGAAGTAGTAGTGGAGTGAACAATTATAAGCATAAACCAATATCGGTTGCGCGAGCGGTGTTTAAATTTATTTAATTCAAGGTTGCAATCTTTATACAAATACCAGTCTCATTAAATAAAAAAATTTTGCAGTATAAACTAAGCTTTGTATAATAAAGATAAAACAATTCATCCAGTAGACTGGTTTCATTCAATTTGGGAGCTGATCAAGTACTGCCGGAAACTGCCGCGGGCAGGGCTCGAACTTTGGCACGTCTGCGTCGGAAAATGGTACTCTAACAACTGTGCCACCCTGCTGCACGGTACATAAAATTTCCCGTTATACAATAAATAATGTTTTTGACTAGCCTTTCTGTTAGATAGAGTCAATATATGGCGTCTACTAAGACATAATATTCCAACTAACCACCATAAATATGTAATTATAGCTAGGAAAGTGGTATTAATTTAACTTTTGTATAATTAAACAAAAATTGGTCGCGTGGGCGATCATTACAATTATTTAAATAATGTTTGCGATCTTGGTGACAAGACCAGCCACGTTATATACATACATTGATCAGTATAAACTAAGCATTGTGTAAAGTAGAAAAGGAAATTCTGGACAGGTAAATAATGTTTGTTGCGGAGAACTCTGGCCTATATAATATATATACGGAGTCTGTAAAGGATGCTATCGATTAAGGTCAGAGTGTATGGATTTACCGGAGTAACAGGTGTTCATAAAAAGTTTTAATTCTCAATTTCAATGTGTACTATAGCATACATTGATATCCATCATGTTGCTACCATGTACCGACGCGGCGTCAATAGTGTTTGTACCAAGTACCTATTCGGTACTATAATATCGGTATCGGTTATTAACACAATAGCCATATTGTTAGTATCCTTAATAGACTCGGTATATATATATATATATATATATATACATATATATATATATATATATATATATATATATATATATATATATATTCAGTGAGTTAGCATTGATGTCGCATTTTCGAGACTTTATATAATGTTAGCTTCACTACTGCAGGTTTACACATTCTTCTAGGAGATTGTACCGTTCTATTATCCCACATTCTTTACCCAAATATATAGTGGTTAACGGGCGTAATACCGGCTCCTACTGATGAGTCGCCAGTAAGCACTAAATGAATGTGCACAAGATTTTGCTTTCTGTTCATGCTGTTTTTGGTGTATCCTTCTGGTCACAACTGAACTAATTTGTTACTAAATTCTGGACAGTATTAGAAATGTTCCCAATGCTGAGGCAACCGGTCTACTGCATGAATTACCTTTTCTACATCAAGTATTACTTAGTATACACTGATATATATATATATATATATATATATATATATATATATATATATATATACATAATGGAATGGTGTTTATATCAAGATTTTAACTTATGTAAATAATCATATCGACATGCCTGAAACGTTGAACATTTACCTTTAATTGATCAATATCAGTGTAAATTTTAAAATGTTGTAGCTAGCTTGAAGATGTGCGGAATTTTGTTTGCATTGAATGGGTTTGTTAAGCCAAATTTTTAGCCTTGAACGATACCACCTCATCAATGATAAATGTACAATGTTTCTTCTTTCTCACGGAATCAATCGAATTGAAAGCATATTTAAACGAACATTGGTTGCGCGGTTGGTCATAAACATTATTAACATCAAGGTTGCTATCTTGATATAAGCACCTGACCCATTAATTGCTTACATATGTCAGTATAAACTAAGAGTTGTATAGTGTAGAAAAGGCAATTGATCCAGTACACCGGTTTCGTCCTTATTGGGAACTCATCAAGTACTGGCCAGAATTTGCCGCGGACAGAGCTCGAACCTGGGCAAGACTGTTTCAGAATCTGGTGCTCTATACACTAAGCCACCCAGCCGCCCACTACACTTCACACAATTTTCAGTTACTTGCCAACTAATGTATCTTGTTTAGTCTATTTTTGCTTTAGTTGGAGCTCATATGGCATCCATTTGGACCCAAAGTTACGTTATTAGTTGAACTGTGTTGCCCGCATATTTGACGGAAAGTCTCTGGTCGGTATATCGTAAATTTCCATTGCAGTAGCCCTTTTGTCACTACAATTCAACAGCCCTGAGGATGTCAGGCTCAGATAACCCATATATACGCAATGATCATTTTATTTAGAAAAACTAATTTCTCTCAGCATTTTCTTAAATCCTTCAGTTAATTGCACTGTAATATCGCACTTATTGCTGTTATCTATTATGCTGAAATAAAATTTATTAGAATATAGTTATTACAACAAAGTATGTGTGCTCACCATCACATTAAATGCCACAACGTAAACTTCTAGAAGTGAAAACCTTGAAAACAGAATATCCATGCCTAATACGTGAAGCGAACTTGAGATCCGTCCCGTAATTTTTGGTCAAATTCAATCATTTTTTTAAACCGTGTTTAGCTAAACTAATTTCAGGAAACCAATAATGTTAAACCAGTAACATGCTCTATATGTACCACGCAACACAAAAACTCAAGGAAACTGAAAATTAAATTCACCGAAGACAAGTGAAAATCGACGACAATATGGACAAAGAAAAATTAAAATTGATTTAAAAAAATAAAATTTTGTTTCATGAAACCAGCCATAACTTCAAACGTCCACAAATAAAAATTTATTTATTTTTTTGTGAAGAGTTAGCTTAAACGATGTGAACTTTTATATTCATTAGTACGATTACTGAAACGTAAATAGACTTGACACTTCGAATTTGTTTTTTGTTACTTTTTTCTTCAAGTAAGTCTTTGTACATTGTTTACAGGAAGTCTTATCCTTAGTGACTTACTTTAAAATGCTCGTAGACGACACTTAGTCGACATTTTAGTGCAGGTTGAAGCTCATATTTTTGTTAACTTCTTTATATAACATCATCCTATTATCTTTTCCCCAGCAAAGCAGCTTTTGGTCTTATTTCTTTAGTCTATTACTTATCATACGTCAGTATGCAAAAAATTTCTTTCAAAAAAAGGCTTCCTTCTCATGAATACTCTTCTTTTGTGTGATTTTATTCATTCTTAAATTAGATTGAGAATAAAATTTTGTTTTGTATTATTAATCAGATCTATACAACACAAATAAAAATCCACTTTACACCGAAGCAAAACCTGGTACAAAATATAATAAATGTAAAAAGTAATGGAGACTAAGTTTAGTTAAATGCATTCATTAGGAAACAAAATGTAAGGAGTGGGAATTTCACATGCCACTAACAATTGGACAATTTATACTCAATTGATCTACAAACTTCTTTTCTTTACTTAGATGCAGATTAATTATGTTGTACCTGACAGTTTCCTGTGTGCCTAGCTCCTCAGTGTTTCTTGTTTTGTAGAACCTTTTAAAATCAACTTGATTTTGAGTGAATTTTTTATAAACTATGTGGTTAACTAATGCGAAGTTTTCCATTTTGTCAGCCAGGTTTAGTTTATAATCCTCTTGGATTACTTTTTTTGTAATAAACCATTCTCTCTTTTATAGCGCAAAACAGGAATTGTTTCTGCAATCACTGAATGCAGTGCTTGCAATAATTAATATGCAAATACAGAAGATTTTCGGGTGTTCTAAAATCGTCAGTCTGACGCATTATAATTTCTTTTCGTATTAATTTTGAGAAATGAAGATTGCCGTTTAATGCCTAGAAAATATTGTCAATGCAGATATTGGGTGGAAAGAACGTCCACCATCATGCGTATGCATCTGCCTGTGCTAATTATTTAAATATTGCGTAATCTGTGAGTTTTAACATCATTCTACGCGGCAGTTGAATTTGCAAATCGAGTTTTTACTCGAAGGGAAAAGAAACAAGTGATTTCTTCGGGTGCCCACGTCTCTGATTGTGGGTTTTCACTGTATGCATTTTGTCTTTTAATCTTGGCTGTGTAATTATATTTAAATTTATGGCCTCTCTAATTTCAATGTATAAAGTTCCACCTATTTTTTTTATGGAGATAGATATTATGGAGAGAAAATGACCTTTGTATCAAATGTGTTACGATAACCAATATTCACATCTGAATGTTGCTTCAATATACATAGTAATATTGTCTGTATATATCATCGATAAATACTCAAAATAACATGAAACATTAAATGCATTACTTAGTTTATACCTGTCTCATCTTTAGTTGGCACTGATTCGAAGGAGCCAAAATTGACTTCGCCAGGTATAGATTTCAAGTGTACTTCGATTAAGTTAATAAAATGCAACTCCTGATTTGCAGAACGCAGTTATCGAGGATTAGACAACACAGCTTGGCTGTGAATATAATACGAAGTAGTTCTATTTTTTGTTACTCTCTGCTCGAAATTATGTATGTGTGTTCATGAAGGGCAAAAAGCGTTCCTATTAATAAATTCGCATTTATTTAATGCTACGTTTGCTTTGCACATACAATAAATATACAAATAAATCCAAAATACTATAATTTATTATCAATTTTCGGTTTGGTTTCTTGACTGATTTTAACTGAGAAATTAAGTATAACTATTTGGAACTTCATTTATAAGTTCCTCTAAAAGAATAGAATTAAGAAAGGATAACGGTTGTTGGAACAGCACTATTAAGTGTATCAAATTTCGCGTTCCATAAGAATGAGAAAATTATTTTGGTAGTTTTATTTGAAATAACAAGTGTGTTAAATTATTATAATCAAGGTTGCGATCTTGATACAAGCACCTGACCCATTAATTACTTACACATGTCAGTATAAACCAAGAATTTATAGTGTAGAAAAGGCAATTCTTCCAGTAGACCGATTTCGTCCTTATTGGGAACTCATCACGTACTGGCCAGAATTTGCCGCGGACAGGGCACGTGATGAGTTCCTGATAAGGACGAAATCGGTCTTCTGGATGAATTGCCTTTTCTACACTATACAATTATTAGTTTATACTGGCATGTGTAAGTAATTAATGGGTCTGGTGCTTATATTAAGTTCGCAGCCTTGATTATAATAATTTTATCACCACCCGCACAACCAATGTTCGTTTAATTATATAAAACAATCATGTCAAACGCAGATCTAAAGCATAAATATTATGTTTTCACACTGGAGTAAATTCTCGAGAGTTTGATTCACAGTATTCACAAGTACAGATGAGTTCTCAATAAGTATGAAATCGATCAAATTTATTAGTTTTTTTAGTTTTAGTGTTGGGCTATTTTATACTGAAAGTAGTCACACCATGTCAAAATGATTTGATTAAGCATCACTTACAAAGGTAATCTTGTATGTGCCCCATAATGACAAATCGAGACTGGCAAAAAAGCGACACGTATGTTGATGTAGTACTGAAAAAACGAAGCAATAGACTACTGTAATATGGCAGTATATATGTTACTTGACTGAACTAGATTCTTCTCGGTTCTATCACCAATACGAAGAAATTTTTATCCTTCTGAGAAGTTTACAATACTAACGAAATCTGACTATCAGAAGAAATACGTTTTCGATCATAATCGACGTTAAACACCTGCCCCATAAATTACTTAAATATGTCAGTATAAACCAAGATTTGTATAGTGTAGAAAAGGCAATTCATCCAGTAGACCGGTTTCGTCCTTATTGGGAACTCTTCATGTACTGGCCAGAATTTGCTGCGGACAGGACTTGAACGTGGGCACGTCTGCTTCGGAATCTGATGCTCTAACCACTGAGCCATCCTGCCGCACACTACACTGCACACAATTTTCAGTTATATACGAACTAATGTAACTTTGTTAGTCTATTTTTCCTTTAGTTGGGGCTCAAATGGCATCCATATAGACCCAAAATTCCAACAAACTATCCCCAATCCGTCATTTCTGAACAAACACCACACTACATGGGGAAGTGGTATTGAAATGAACATTTATACAATATATATATATATATATATATATATATATATATATATATATATATATATGTTCGTTTAAGAGAAAACAAATGCTTTAGGAAGTATAATAATTATAAATAGATTGCTTCAATGAGGATAACACATTTGGCAAGAGGTGTTTATTTCTTTATGTATTATGTCAATCCTAAAAATGGGGCTGGAGATGAAATCCCGAAAATTTTGGAGAAAAGATTAAAAGTATGGTTTGTGTAAAAAAGTTTAGAAATACTTATTGTGGATGGTTTCAGAGTGACGGATCAAGTTTGAACGCATCCGTCAATGGTCAACAAAATCAATGCAATTGGAAATGTAAAATAATCAAGATTCTACCGAAAAAAGAATTGTTAAAATTATTCCACAACAGCACTTTGCGTAATAAAACCACACACGCATGCTTAGCAGATATTGCTTTTAATATTCATAACAAATGAATCAACAAAAATGAGAAGATAATTTGAAAATCACTTAGGAAGAATAAATTGCTGCCTGCATTATGCAAGCAGAAAATGCATATTAGGGCATTGAGCGTGAACGTGAAATGACGGAATTAATTTTTTGCATAGTCCATTATTACCCAATCGCACTGTTTCAAAAATCTACTTGTTTTTCCCATAGAAAATATCTTTGTTCGTAAAAAGATACTTGATGAGAAAAAGTTATTTTTATCTCACTGTATTTCTGTTTACCTTTGTAAATGGCAACAGTATTATGAATTTGATAAGAGCTCGCATTTAAAAAGCATAACTAAATAAATCTCAATGCGACTTGACGGCTTGAAATATGGATAATGGTAGTCATTAAAAAGCATTCTTTTTCCAAATGCACTTCAAAATATTGAAAAATGCCTTGTCGTGCAATTAAATTGTACATATTCAGAAAAAGAAATTTTTAGTGAACGTTCTGCACGAAATAATAAAATTATTGGGCATTTAATAATAAATAAAAGCTTTAACAAATATTGGATATTCTCGATCATCGACAATAAAAGTATACTCCAAATTCTTTTCCGTCTAGCTATTAATTTTTTCCATTTGTGTTTATCCTCCGTTATTTGCGTCTTGTTAAAGTTTAGCATTTTAAGAACATTTTTAATGTTGGCTTTGTGGGACAACCCAGGTGTAATTAGGCGAACATGGCGTTAACAATATGCAAATGTACATATTTTATTGGCCCATAGCCATAGAAAGTTGCGGTCTGAAAATAACTCCCATCCTCTAGCCGTACTTACTTCAGCAGAGCTAGCCAAATTATCACTCTTAGTGCACAACTATCCTTCACAAAGTGAGGCCAAGAGTTTGGTTTCGCTTCGTCAGACGCGAAGAGCAAATTTTGATTTTCTAGGCAAATTTAAATAATGCAGCCCAAAAATAATAAGATAATTGCTGAGTGTGCTCAATAAATTCCGGTTGCCGGTCATATAAGTAAAGATTAACTCAATACAGATATTCCGTTCAACACAAAGAATCGACGACGTAGGTTTCTCTTAAAGCTTGCGCAAAACAAGTAATAATTTTTATATAGTTATGCAGCCATTAACTATTGTATGTGTTGCCAATCTAATGGATTTATATTCCGTGCATTTGGAATGGAAAATGCCAGGAAGTATTTTACATTCAGACATTTCTAGATATAGTACATGTTTACAGAATCTAGGTTAATTGAATTGTGTCAGGCTATATCTTGTTCTATTCTGAATAACACCCTCTAAACTTGACCGACTTAATTAATGGTAAATACCTTACATTTAATCATTCATATAATAAAGCTGGTCAATCTACTGGCCCAATATTAGCAAAATAGAGTATTACTATTTAGGAAAAAGAGATAATTAGCTTGCATTCTACTTAATTTTCGAAACCATTGTAGCATTCACATGAGGTCACCCATGTGTTTAAGATCGTTTATGTAAATTATCTCAGAGATCGCAATTATTGCTTTATCCAGCATTGACAGAAATACCCCTAACACTGCCGTTGAAGTATTCATGTGTGAAAACAATATTCTGACCAACGCATCAGAATTGTCACACGAAGCCATTTTAAAAGACGGACATGCTTTATTTTAATCAGTTATTCAGCCAAACAAATCTTAAAAGTTATTCTTATTTCTTATTCACATCCGAGGCATAACTGCTGATTTGCTCATTCTCCTATTTCGGTTTCATCGTAATTCTACCTCTTTTGCATAGAATTTCCCTTTTATTGACGCCAGTCTTAAATAGAGCCTTAATAATTATTTGTATGCCCAGATACAACTGTTCAAGCATAGGCATAATTACTGATGAAGGGCTGAAAAACTGATCGATACGAATGTTGACAATTGAAGATGTTTAGAGTATCCACAGTTTTCTTCCGTTGATAGTCGCTATGCACTTTCAGTTTGTCATAGATCTGATTGATCTCCATTTCCAAATAGGCATCGAATGGAAGACGTTTATTTGCAGCAACCTGGTTTCGGTCGCGATTATTATTATCACCGATGTAAGTTGGTTTATCAGAGTTTTAAATTATAGTTTCATCAAGCCTTGACTTAATAGCCCTTAAATCTGCAATTATGTTATTAATCTGTGTTGACAATATCTCGACCAACTCATATGAACTAGTATAAAAAACAATTTTGCTCGACAAATCCTCTATATTTTTTCAATTAATTATCGGAGTTAGCTCGTATAAAACGCTCACCTTTAGTAAATTAAATGTTCAAGTTAATTATGGTTATTTGTGCACGTTGGTGTTTCAGATGTTGCTTTCATTATCCTCTTGATGCGGTTTCATTTTAGTATTTTTTTTAAATTTCCGTGTGGCATTTCATTTTGATTGATTTTCATTTGAATGCAATAAAAAAGGGGGGCTTGCCATATACGAAGACGTATGGATAAAAAAAATTGCAGCCGGATTTATGCAAGCAGAAGAAGCATGTTCAGGCATTGAGCATGAACTGGATGTGACGCACCTAATTGATGGGATTCCGTTTTTTCACACACTCTCTCTGTGTTTGCATATTTCTATCTGGTTTTGCCTTCCAATTTATATATAAAGATATGTTCTTTAGTAGTAGATACTTGAGGAGATAAAGAGAAAGAAGCGTTTCTTGTATCTGATACAATTTCTTTTTTTAAACATTAGGAAGGGTATAATGAATTTTATTAAAGCTTGCATTTCCAATGAACAGTATAAGACTAGATCACAAACTAGTAGACCGCATACAATGCAAGACGCTAATACTTCAAGCAGTGAACAGAGCTAACGATAGCAAATCAATTCCGAACAGCGTTTCCTACCATTTGCTACTACTGAATAGAGTATTCTACATAATGATTTTTCAGCTTTTAAAGCATGTTTATAAATTCCTTCTGATTTTATTTCAAACGATTCACTATATGACGTATTTAAGCGTTTACGCTGGAAGAGTGTTATTCATTTACACCCATCCCAGTTTACATTATAGCCAGTTTATTAAGGAAAGGCAACCTAAATTTCATTGATCATTCATTCATCAATTGAATGCAATTGTATGTGCTCCACTTTTTCATTTATTTTGCTGCATGTGTTATTCTAAATACATTTTATATATATATATATATCACGAAACAATTTAATACATACCTGATGGATGAAATTGTGCGATATTTTCCATTTCTCTAGGAAGTAAGCAACTTAATTTATTCGTTTGCTACATAATAGTTCTTATTTTATTTCCGGCGGCAAACGTTTTTAATTTCCTACTCAACACCGAATCAGTTGTAAAAATTATTGCCATTTAACTTTGCTTTCTACCGATTTCGTCGTATACGGTTTTACATCAACTCTATTTGTAACTTCTCCCACTTCAGAATTTATTACCTTTAATGGGTAATCCTTCATTTGAAATATTTGTTTAACATTTCTTATTCATCTCTTCCATGTTCAAAATCGTAGCTACTAAGTCTTCTGAATGCTAAAGACTTAAGAATTCTAATATTCATTCAATATTGGTGATTACACGTAATTTTTAAGTATTCCTGAGTATGACATTATTCTTTAATTATATCATTAAAGATTAAAAAACTGACATCTAAAAATAGTAATAAACACTATATATCTCTTACTATCGTTAATTTCAAATCAGTCGTTCAATAAGCCAGTTCAGAGCAGATGATTAGTTCATCTTTAACATATTTACACATCATAAACGTCATATAAGTATTTTAAATAAAATTACAGTTTAAATTTTGTCCTTTATAAAAAGGTTGACGCCAAATACTACTGGGTATAAACTGTTGCGTACCAAGTAACAAATTCGTTTAAATAGGACCAGAAAGGTCAAACCAAAGTGAGCATGAACTAAATGTGTAATTCATTTCGATCAGCAAATGAAGACGGTCATAGAATTAAATGTAGCTGCACTCAGTCCTAAGTCCGTGTTTAGCCTATAGAATTGCAGCAAGAGAAAGCTGATTGCATAATGGGGCAAATGGAAAGCACTGACTTACTGGTTATATCGTTATCGTAATTATGCATTTTTGCCTCTTCTATTGAACTTTGATCATGTATATGTTTATATTTTATGTGCTTTTATTTTGATTAATTTTTCAAATACGTTGACAAACAATATAGCCTGGCGGTGAATTGTGCTTTAGACGGTTCAAATTTAATTACCCGTTTCAATTTTGGCGAATATTATATACATTTGGTATACTTTGTTAAAATTAATACTTGACTCAATTTAAACACTTTGAGGACCATAATGGCGTAGAGATATAATTACCTAGAGACCATTTATTTTTTCCTTTCGTTGAAATTCCTTGGCAAATATGTAGCCAATTTTTGTGCTTACATGTTAACTGTTTTTTTTATTCATCAAAGTTAATTAACAAATTTTGATCGCAGTGACCGTCGTGGCTTTCTGTAAGCCTAGGCCATTTTCGAGAATTATTGTCTGGGAGATTATTTGGATGAGGCCATATGAACTAACCTATTACTTTAGTTAATATCTATAACTAAGTCCAAAACGCTTGTCTTGACTTATTCGTGGGAAACGGAATACGGACACTAAAGCCTGATTGCGTGAGTGTGTACCGATTGTGGTAGGTAATGATTTTTTTCATTTTTCAGCTCAGAGAATAGGAATGAATCTGTTATCTAATGATGGAACACCATACGGTTGTTCAAAAGGTATTAATCACAGCATAGCTCTTCGCATTGTTTGACTAGATCTTTAAATAACCTATTAGTTTGATATTATTTAATTTGTTAGTATATTCATACGTTTAAAATCAATTTTAGTTCTACAGACTGGTCCACTTAGCACCAGACTTTGTAAGAACGCAACTTTGTTTTAAAATGTAAAACCAGACTTCAACTAGAACCCTTCCAATTATTTTACGTTACATTTAGCGATTTAAATAACATAATGTTAGAATTAATAACTATACTCCATCATTATGCAAATAAGTGAAGATTTCTTCACATATACGTATTATTTTTGAAATGCCAATATTCTTCATAATAGTTCCAAACCTAAAGTCAAACAATTAAGAAATACATATATGAACATCAATGTTATTTCCTCCAGAGCCGTGATATAATTCCGCACGAGCCGGATATGTGTGATGGTCGAAATTCCTCCGTAAATCCATACCGCTTATAACAAAGTCCGGGTGCGACATTTTATACTTGACATATTATATAAATCAATTAAATAACTTTAAAAAAATAAGGTATTGAAAATATTTTATTGTCATTAGCAGTCATCGATTTGTAAATTTTATGTAATAGGTGTAGCATTAGCGTTTATTTACTGACTGGTTTATGCCATTTCTCAGTGGATATTTATGAGCGAAAAAAACGTTTATTTTAAAATAGGCTGTTGGTATATAAAGCAAATTATCTTTTGATAATCCAGAGTGGTCATTTACTTTTCAATATCGGTAAAATCGGCTTTTATTTCTTATACTAGCCTTAATTGTTCAGAAGTTTATAGCCAGAAAGTGGGTCACCCTTAAATTTATCGATAATAATCTTCTTAAATTGTTTGCTAATAGCCATTAATGAAAAAAATGCTTTCTTATCTATAATATCTACTATCAACGTCTCTAGGGCATATAACGACAGCACCAACTTTGAAATTCAGTACCGTATCAGAAAATGAGCAATTTTGAAACAAATGTGTTGATACCAAACACAGATAACGTTTACATAATAAATGGATAGTGTCACTATTAAGGAGTTCATTAAAATTATTAATGACAAAAGTATATCCATGAACATGTAATTTTGTTAGAAAATCAATAGTCCGTTTGGTCATTATTTTATTATAATGTGGTTATATACAACAGTTAAAAAGCTATTTTCTTCGCTAAAACGCAACTTCACTATAATATCTGGAAATTTATATGGTCAATTTTCGTTATCAAAAGTCGGATTTAATGAGTTCATTATACAATAACAAGCAGGAATGTGGAAATAAGAACACTAATATAAACACACACACACACCAACAGTGCACCAGTTTAAATTCAAATAATCTACGATTGTATTTTTTTATATAGCTGAGGATTAAAGGTGTTGCATACAACATCTTTTGGTGTGTGTATTTCATTTTATTTTATCGCTTTTTAGCAATCGGTCATTCCGCTCTACACAGCGCAATAAGCTGCGGTGTCACTTTTATGCATATCCAAATTTGAACTGTATCATTAATGTCAAACCTATTGTGAATGGACTTCACAGATTTACCAAAAGACGTCTATGCACTTTCATTAAACTCAAAGTGTTAATCTAATTGAAAAACAGTTTAAAAATGCATATACTTTGCCTTGAGTTTAATGGTTTGACAATGATCTCATTTTTGGAGTTAATAAATCCATCAAATCATTGCTTATTTGAAACACTGTGCTTAAAAAATAGAATCCCTAGGTATGGAAAATTCGTAATTTGAAACATATATTTAATTTATGCTACTGTTAATATGATTAAATTTAAGTATTCCTCCTAACACAACTAATCACCATAAAGATCTTGCTCTCAGTATATTAAAAAAAGAGAATAATATGGAGAGAAATAAGCTTATGATTTTCCTACCAAATAACGTGTTAGTATAGATTAAGGCGTTTAGATTGTATTAGAGTTTCTCTGTATTTGTTCACACCTGTAGCATTTTCCAAGACTATTGAATCACTTTCAGCTAATAAGGTTGTCAAATTCCTTGTGTGTGTTTGCTTTATTTGTTACAAAACAAATTATGTGATTTTTGGCACCTATAGGATGTAAAAGAAGTCTTCAACGAAGTCATGAAATTATCGTCACTTACTTTCTCTTTATTCAGTTTATTATTAATTAAAGAAATCGTCTTCGTGATGAGAACTTTTTCATTGAATATTGCTACATATCTACCTCGGAACATAATTTTAATAGAACTTATTTTTTCTTATTTGTTAGTATATTCGACTGAATAATTTTTTTGGTCATTTAGATGGTTTTAAAAAAATTTAACTTGGACGCTCCGACCTTTTTATGAATGAAAAAGAGTAAACTTCGTCAGCTCTAACGATTTATAAGTAATTTCATTTGGTTTAAGTACATCCTCAAGGTATGCATCTTCAAGTAAACATAGGCAATTTTTCTTGCTTTGCTAACCTATTTTTGGTTTTTATGGATATAATTTTGAGTGTTTCTTCAAAAGATTGCACATTTGCGTTAAAATTAGATTTATTATTTAAAATAACTTTCCACGTCAATACATAGAAGAATATCAATATTTACCTTAATTGTCTTTTTATCAAGCAATGATTTAAAATTGGAAATTTATGCGTACAATTCTTTGATTAATTGTTGAGATACGGAAAATTTTGTTTCAGAATTTAGGACGAATTTTCGAATCCTTCTAATTGGGTTATTAAATTTTATTCTAATTTATTCAAATGCCTATCGATTTTTCAAGTATTATAGAAAGATTCGCAAAATTTAAACTGAATGCTATTACCGCCTATATTTAAACCGCGCTAGTATAAATAAGGAAAAATACACAAATTGCATAAATTTCAACATACTAATACAAAAACAATCGATAAATTATGGCTGGCTAGTGGTAATTTTAGTTTTAATGTGATGTCATAAAGGTTTCAATTAAAGGGAAGGGTAAGCAAGAAACATTGTTTAGTAAAAAGCTGAATTTGTTTTAGTTTGCTGCAGGGTGGCTCAGCGGTTAGAGCAACAATTTACGATGAAGTCATGCCCTGCTGGAGCGCAGTCCACAACAGTACTTCAAGAGATCCCAATATTGATATTTATAAAAATATCGCAAACTTGTAATTAGGAATTACTATCACCTCTCATGCAATCAAAATTGTTTACTTATATAATTTTTCAATTCTAAACCACATCACCAGGCAGGGTAGTTTTTGTTCTACAAATGGCAGTTTGTTGTTTGCTATTCGGAGCGTTAAGTCTTAGGAAATTCCTTTTTGTTACCACCTAACGGAAAAACTAAAAAAGCGTAAATAATTAAATAACTGAAAAATGTGTGCAACATGCGGCAGAGTGGCGTAGTGAATAAAGTCGCGGCAAATTCTAGACAGTATATGAAGAAATCTCAATAAGAACGAAACTGGACTACTTATTAAATTGCTTTTTCTGCATTGTACAATGATTAATGTATACTGGAAAAATGTCTATATATACATATATATATATATATATATATATATAAAGGACAGGTGTTTCTATCACGATTGCAACCTTAAAGAAAACAAATTTTATCAGCGCACACGTAACAAATAATGGTATATTTATGCAAACAGCAATGAGGGAGAAAATGATTTTAGGAAATTCGTGTTCTCATATATATATATTCTATAATCAAATGCAAATCTATTTTCTCACTAAGATTTTAAATTTTCACTTAACTTTTAAGTTGACAAATCACGAATGAACACGCACGGTTAGCCTATATGAGCATGTGACAACTGTAAAATCCCCCGGTTTGTCCAAACGCACAACTACCGCGCATATATTCTTCCACAATTTTTCATCACATTAGAAAATAGACGTGCTATGTTTTAATGAACTGCCAGGTTCTTTCTGTTTTGATTTACTTTTTTGCGTTTATGATACCATTTTGTTTAGATTAACTGGAGAATGGCAGCTAGATTATTTTATTTTATAGATTGTAAATTAGGAAGGCGATATTTTAGGCTAGGCACTTGGAAACACAATTTTCCCCTTGACATTTTTAGCAAAGATTTTTAGAAACCTATCTCGTTAGCCTCTTAACGTTGAATAATCTCTTTGAATTCTAAATATAACTGTCGTTCCATTCTTTGTCTATGGATAGGAAACGCCAGAAAGTGATCTTCTCGCACACGAATCAGTCCCTCAAGAAATTTACTTTATTTTTAAATTATAATTGCTGTTACATGTTCAGCTATTTTCCTAAGAAATCTACCTGGAAGTCTTCCGGAAGACCGCGCACTTATGAGTGCAAATTATATCCTGTAAAAAATTCACACTCTTTAAATGATTCTTCAGTGTTAATTGCTATGTCTCCTTGCATATTCTCTATAAAGTTGTTTACTATATTAAGCGTGAATGGCTGCATTAATGCAGTCCAGACTTATTTAAATAGAACTGCATAAAATTAACTGCAATCTTTTTGACAATAGCTGCCTACCATGAATAAAGTTTGCGCACTTGGTACTCTAGATCTGAAAATCACACAGTGCCCTTCTCTATTTGCAGCACAATGAATGTTGACAATTTGAGCTTAAAGTACACACCTTTTCATAGATTTATTTTGAACATTTAAAAATTACCAAATCCGATTGCCTCTCACTCTACAAAACCACCTTTAAAATATCACCTGGAAAATCAATATTCAACTTGATTTATTTTTGTGTTATCTTTGATCCTATTAGTTACCAGAAAAATGTTTATAACCTGTGCATATAAGAATATTCCTTACAGCTGCATACTAAATTTCATATACACGGGGTTCGTTTATTATAGTGAATCTTAATTTTAATAATGCGGTAAACTCACATAATCGCCAATCATAGTACTTTTAGTTAATTTCTATTGGTTGAAATTTACCCGTGTGCAACAACATAATAGAAATTATCATGGACTTGGAAATCTGTAGATTAAAATACACATCAAGGATACATCCCGATGCCATACTTGTATTCAATATATTGCTTCGCATTAGTGACAATAAATTATTAAGATTATCTTTTTCTTAAGTGTACCGTTCAAGTTTTGCGTTTTCATTTTAATTCTTATTGACTAATATTAGTAATAATTATTGCACAAAATTTCCATTTATATATAAGGAAAAAGTTATATTTACTTGTGTAAAAATTAATATAATAACTTATTCGATGGCACCCGTAGAAACTATACAAAGAAAATTTGTGGACGAACGTCTTGCTGACTAACTGAATAGCTATTAATTGGCACTTGTTCTTATTTTAAATGAACATTGGTTGCAATCGTGTTAAAATCACCTGTCCCATTTTTTACATATATTTGTCAGGATAAACTAGGAAGTGTAAAATGTAGAAAAGGCTATTCATCCAGTAGATCGATTTCGTCCTTATTGGGAACGCATCACGAACTTTCCAGAAATTGCGGCGGACAGGGTTTGAACCGGGGCACGTCTGCTTCGAAAACTGACGCTCTAATCACTATTTAACAATAATTGCTTGCGCGGGTGGTGTTAACAATTCTAATCACTAATTCGCCCTTTAGCACAATAAACAATTTTCAGTTAAATACTGAATTTTGGTATGAAAATGCCTCGCAAGAACGTAAGTTTTCCACCATAACCCACTTAATCAGACTTGTATTGTCCTTATTGGGAACTCATCACGTACTGTCGAGAATTTGCCGCGAACAGGACTCGAAGTGGATGAATTTTCCTTTCTAATTCTTCTTCTTACTTGTCGATTAATGATAAACTGTCCTTATTTCCCTTGTGCAATAACTCAACTAATGTCAATTGTAACACAGTTGCGTCAGCTCAAAAATACACCTCAGAATATCTTTATAAGTAGGCTTAAATAGTGTATAGTTTAAAACCACTTTCTTCATTAGTAATCTGCATTAGTTCAACTTCTCCTATATGTGATGGACCAAATCGGACACAGTTTATTGAGTCTCTTCAGAGTCTGCTAATTCTTTCTTTCTCCACTTTCTATTCCCAATTTTATTGCGTCACATCTCGTGAATTATTTTGTATCGACTGAAACGGTTCCAGGCGGCGAATATCCTACTTTTTACTATTTCTTAATTATCTAGCTTTTAAGTCTCTGCTGAATTTTGGCGCGCTTTTTGACACCTTAGTAGATTGACATTATCTAAGAAATGTCAAACTCATTTAAATCATTAATTGTCATCAATTGGAAACGTCATTTACTGTTCAACATTTCACAGGAAATGGAATTGAGAATTGTTATCTCAAAAAGGTCTATATTTATATAATCAGGCATAACTAACAAACACGATATCACATTTATTACAATAAAAATGTAAGTATCACTCTGTATGTCACGCCTTATATGACAGAATTTAACACTGTTGAAAATTGTACCACAAGTTTTAAAGTTCCAAACGTAAATTTAGAAAGTTAGGCATATTATTGTTCCTCCTTTATGCAATTGAGTGCACTGGTATTCCAGGCTATAAGGCTCGAAAAATACTCAAATAATTTAAATCGAGATTACGATCTCAAAGTCGAAATCTATCCAGTCCTGTACATAAATTTTCAGTATAAGCTGAACTTTGCTTAGTGTAGTAAGGGAATTTATTCAATATACTGGTTTCGTCCAAATTAGGAGCTCCTCACGTACCGGCCAGAATTTGCCGCAGGCAATGCTCGAACTTGGGCATCTCTGCTTTGGAATCTGTACCTATAGCCACTAAGCCCCCCTGCCGCACACTACACATATTTTTCAGTTATATTCTAACTTATGTTTCTTGCTTAGTATTTCATTTCGCTGGGGTCTCTAGCATTTCTATAGACATAAAACTCGAACTGACCCCCCTTTACCTCTTACTGTAGAACAGAATCCACACTATCTTGCGAAATGTTATTTAATTAAACATTTTTATTATTAAGCAAACATTGGTTGCGCGGGCAGTGATAACAATTATTTAAATCAAGGATGCGATCTTGATATAAAAATCTGTCACAATAAGTTTTTCAGCATTAAGCAAGCATTTTATAAATTATCCAGCAGACCTGTTTCCTCCTTGGTGGGAACTCACCACGAATGTCAAAAGTCTGCTACGGAGAGGGCTCAAACATGGGCACGTCTGCTTAGGAATCTGTTGATATATCCAATGAACCACTCTGCCACACAAACACATAATTTTCACTTATATACTTATTTATGATATGTTTAGCCTTCCATACAGTTGGAGATCATGTGGCTTTACTTTTGACATGTAGTTCCAATTAGCCACCTCCTGAAAATCAGTATGGTACCAGACCAATTAGAGAATTGGTATTTTGCTGAGATTAGGACATTTTCAAAATTATAGATTACACGAATAATTATAGTAATTATTTAAATCAAGTTTTCAAGCTTGATGTAAACAACAGTCGAATAATATTTGCATTTGCCTGTATATACTAATCATTTTAAACGGTAGCAATGCCATTCATCAAAGTTTCAATTGACGTTATGCATTATGACAGTCAGTTCTCATCAAAGCTCATGTATGAATGGGGAAGCTTTGAAATTAAGTTTCACATTTCAACTGATTACTTCCATCTGTAACTGTACAAGTTACATTAATAACAGAAAAATTGTCTAAAAATGTTTATTCGTTCTGAATCCATATCTTTGATATTAAATGTTTAATAAAAATGTCTGATAAAATGAACATATAAGATAATTATTCTTTGTTTAGGCTTGTTAATACGGCATAAATTGACTCTATTTTATTTTCGTTTTATTTAAAAAATATATATTGTCAAATGTAATCCGCGATTGTTCATTCTTTTGAAAGATTTAGCCTTATCTTCTTTACGAGGATCTCCTATATGTTTGCTAAGAAGATTTTACGAGGAAACAGCAATTTACTTTAACGCTGCTTGTGGATTTATTTTGCAAGCATTCATAATGTTGGAATGTTATTTTACATTTTAATAAATCAGTATTCGTTGCGTAATTAAGGATCATAAATTTCATCTTTAAGCGTTACCAACTAATTCTAACAATTTATTCTGCTTTTAGATCAGATAAAAATATGCATATCGGTTAATGTTCATTTCTTTCTAGTCTCCAATTTAGGATATTATAAATACTTTACGTTATTTTGAGGCAAATTGAATGAGTTATTGTTATCTTCACTGTCTGCAGATTTATTTTATTTTTATTGATTCATACCTCTTAAAATGTCTTAAAATGATTAATTTTAATTAATGCTAGCTATTTATGGCGATTTGGAAAGTCAAATGCCTTGTCTCGATTCTATATTCACGCGAAGCCTTCACCACTTTAATTTAACCGTAATCACCTTTTGACTATAACAGGCTATATTTTTCAGTGTTTATTTGCAGAATGAATTGACAAACCACCAATATATCTTGGTATGTATAATCCAAAATTTGGTGTTATTACGCCTTAATTGTTTTCGTATAGTGGTAATGTTTTTTATTGTATCAAATTACTCATTTGACATATTTACATGGGAATTTGAAACAACGTCTTTCTGCCTATAGAATAAAAATTCAGCTGACTAACTTACATTTGTTCAACAAACTTGTATTTTACAAAATTTTGAATGCATTCAAAAAAAGAAATTTTCTAAACCTCGGAATTTTTGCGAAAACAGGATTTTTAAAGTGAAATATAATATCTACAATTTTTTTAGTAATCGGTAAATAATAAAGCTTATTATTGTGCTATTTGATTAGAATAACTACTTCGCCAGTAAATTATGTATTACTTATGTTTTTAATTCTCTTTTTTTTCAATTTAGGATAACATAATAAAGAAGACTGATGACTATGATAAATGTAAGTAGCGTTTTTCAAATGGTTCATTATTTAAAGCTGTTTGATTATTAAAATTCCCAATATCTGCACTTACGTCAATGATTTAATTAAAATGCGAAGACATTTCTTATTAATGTAAACAATAAATTACAATAGATAATATTTCTAATTTTAGCGAACTATACTGCAGTTGTACCAAGGTAAACTGCTTAAAGTATCAAACCGGTTGAAGTATATTTTTCATGCATCCAATTTATGCATAATACCATAGGATCTGGAATTTGCAAGCTGTTGTATGTTATCAAAAAATTGTTGTTTTGCTAAATTAAGCTAAAATCAACTCAGTTAACAAGCTAGTGGCATTTTTAGTCACACTACCAATTAGTTGTCATAATTTTCCTGATCGGAAAATAAAACAGGAGCATTTGGTACAGAGTAAAGTAACCTACGAGTTTCTATCTCTAAGAAAGACCGATCCAAAGCTGTGTAGCATCGAAAATTGCATGAAATGTGCGATTTCCATGGCGTAGGGAATGTGTAACACTGTACATCAACTGTGCCTGTTTCGAAATCCTACTAAAACAATACTGTGGAGTTCCCGCTACCAATAAGAGGGGATTAAATAATGACAAATTTAATGTTATGCTTGTTGTGTCCACCTATATTGGATGGGCCATGCACTCGGATATCGTCTGTGTTTATTATCAGTGTATCGTCCAGACGAGACTTAATTATGCCTAATTCTACAGTTAAATTATTCATTTGAGTAGTCAGTCCTTGAATCAACGTTTCTAACCCATCAGAAGGTATTCTTAAATGTACGACACATGTGTTATTTTTACTCAATTATAAATAGTATTTTGCTCGCATAACGTGCATCGATTTAATAAAACAAATTTACAAATATTAATTAATTTATGTTCACTTCAGCTCAAAGTCTGCTTTTATCATTAGGATGACTGCTTCATCCTTATACGAGCGCTTCTGCGAGGAATTTCTTTTGAAATAATGTCCACCCTAGATAAGACCTTTTGTTCGTTCTTCGTCTTAAAGATGGCTATTGCCAAAATGCTGTTTTAGTATAAAATAAAAACAAAATTTTGTGAGTTTTAATGCTTTATTTGTTACCAACTAAAAACTGAATACGAAAAACAATAATTCTCATAGAAATATTACCAAGATAGATAACTAATCATCATTAGCCATAAGTCAGATATTTCTTAAAAGATTGTGGAGTGTGGGCGTCATAGTGAAGCATATCACGATTTATCATCGTGGACTCTCGCTTTGAAATGTCGGTTTCGCAAAGATTCGATTGATCCCTATTTCTAGGTACACATTGAGTTCCTCTTTGTTGTGGCTTTGTGTTGATTCGACCTGCGAATGCTTCAACATTGTTCTTACTAATCTTCGTTGATTCAACGAAGATAAGATCCTACCTCGTTTCCAGTGGTTAGTATGAACGATGTTACAGCCTTCGGAGGGAGGGGACGAATCAGTAACCAGCCACCACAATTTCAAATCGTAGCATGCTTCACTATTAGCCATAAGTGCCGATCACCAACAAACCAACACCTTTTCGCGCATAGCCATAATATTATTAGGTAACGCTGCAAAACTCAGACTGTATACTGTTTAATTTAACTGACTATCATTTAGCTAAAAATTGGTACATGTGGCCACTGCTTAGTATATTTTATTCTATACGTTTCAATTATTCGGTACAGACTCGCCGTCCGGCGACACAGACTATGCCAATTCATTTAATATATTATGATGTGCGCATTATTACAGGATTTCATATTATTAAAAAAATGTATTGATTGTCAAACATAAAGCTTTCATAAAAAGTCAGAATAGTGAACTTAGCCCTATCCGTGACAACTTATAGTCAATCCGTGTGGAGTTCCCAAAAAGAACTAAGCTGATCTATCAGATTTATAGTCTTTTTCTACCTTGTGTAATGCTAAAGTTATACTGAAAAATATATATAAAAATAGGTTTTGATTATATATCTAGATCTTCGCTAGCCTTTCCCTTAAGAGGGGCCTATATGGTATATCTTTAGACCGAAACATTCAACTAACTAACCCTAATCTATCATTAAACAATAGGCATCGCACTGCATTGGGAAGTGGTATAAAATTGAACTTTTATATAATTAACGTACATTGGTTCCGCGGGCAGTGATAAAAATTATTTAGATTAAGATTGCGATCCTAATATATATATATATATATATATAGTATATATATATATACCAGTCCAATTTTACGCATACCTTTGTCAGTATAAACTAAACATTTTAAAATGTAAAAAGGGTAATACATCCAGTAGACCGGTTTAGTCCTTATTGAGATCTTTTCACATACTGTCATAATTTGCAACGTACAAGGATCGCTTCTTTGCACGTCTGCTTGCTCTACCCATTAAGCTAATCTGTTGCTTCATTCAATGTTCAATTTTTACTGACAAAACTATTCATATAATGGGACTGATATATATATATAAAGATCGCAACCAATATTCCTTGAACTGATGTTTTGGCCTTCTTGAAAAATTCGATTATATGCAAATGGTTGGTTGTTTCATTCTGACGAATTTACAGTTATTTAGAGCATCAGAAATGTGAAACATCTTGTATTTTTATGCAATGCTTTATAGTTAAATAATACTTTAACCGAGTCCAAAATGTAAAACTTTGCTAGATTTCCCTTTGGAATTTCAACAATCTTTGGATTAAGAATTAAACTCCAACGTGCAAACTTGATTTAATACAAGAAAAAAATATGTTTCTTTTGAAATACGAGCTTTAATAAAATTCATTGTGCCCTTCCTGTGTGCAAAAATAAAAAGAAATTTTATCGGATATAAGAAATATTTCTTTCGCATTGTCTTCTCAAATATCTACTAATAACAAATATCTTTATATATAAATTGGAAAGCAAAACAAGATAGAAATATGTGAACATAGAGAGTGTGAAAAACAGAAACCAATCAAATTGCGTGCGTCACATCCAGTTCAAGCTCAATGCTTGTACGTGCTTCTTCTGCTTACATAAATCCGGCTGCAATTTGTTTATCCATAAGGCTTCGTATGTGGCTAGCTCCCTTTTGTTTTTGCATTTAGTAATTACTTTGAATGCTACGTCTGGAGAACATACGTGCGATGTTTCGATGATGTGTTGCGCAATAGCAGACGTGTATTCACCATTTGATTTAAAACAGGCGTTTAAGTTGCAATGTTCTCTCATTCGAAGAATTAACCGTCTGGTCATTAACACGCACATTTAATGCAGCTAAACTACGAGTGTTATTTAGGGTAACACACTTGCCTTTACTAGCAATCAAAGAGAAAAATATTATTTACCAACATACATGCGCAAGTTGTCGATCAACTTACGTAGGTCGATCGACCAGACGGTTAATTACTCGAATGAGAGAACATTGCAACTTGAACGCCTGTTTTAAATCAAATGGTGAATACACGTCTGCTATTGCGCAAAACATCATCCAAACATCGCACGTATGTTCTCCAGACGTAGCATTCAAAGCAATCACTAAATGCAAAAACAAAAGGGAGCTAGCCACATACGAAGCCTTATGGATAAACAAATTGCAGCCGGATTTATGTAAGAAGAAAAAGCACGTACAAGCATTGAGCTTGAACTGGATGTGACGCATGTAATTTCTTATATCTGATAAAATTGCTTTTTTTTGCACACAGGAAGGGTACAATGAAAGAAATATGTAATCAATATAGGATGTTGTCAATTGTTGCACCAATCTTAGTTTTAGGCTTTTTGTGAAATGAATGATAATGCTTGTTTCTGATTAAGCATACTCACATATTTCAGTATAAACTAAGTTTTGTTTAGTGTAGAAAAAGCAATTCATCCCGTAGACCGGTTTCGTCCTTATTAGGTTCTCATAACGTATTGGCCAAAAGTTGAGGCGGACGAGGCTCGAAACTGGGCAAGTCTGCTTCGGAATATGTTGCTCAAACCAACGAGCCAACTTGCTGCACTCTACGCACACTTCTCGGTTATATACTAGCTAATGCTTCTTACCTAGCCTTTCCTTTAGGTTGAGCTAATATGGCATCCCATTAGAACTTAAGTTCCAAGTAACCATCTCTAATGTGTTATTATGGAACAAGCAACATACAACACGGGGAAGTGGAATTGAATTGAAAATTTATATAATTAAATGAACATGGCTTGCACGGGCGGAGATAACAAATACTTTATTCAGAATGCGCTCTTTATGTAAACACCTGTTCCATTATGCACATACATTTTTCAGTATGAAGAAAGTATTGTATATTGTAGAAAAGGAAATTAATCCAATATTCAGATTTCGTCCTTCTTGAGAAGTCGTTATATACTGTCCAGACTTCGCGGGGACAGGGTTCGAACCTGGAAAAGTCTGCTTCGGAATCTGGTTCTCTAACCATTGAGCCATCCTTCTGTACACTGCAAACAATTGTGAGATATATAGCAACTAATTATTATAATGAAGGCTGCGATCTTGATATAACCACCTGGCCCATTAATCACTTACAAATGTCACTAATAACTAAGAATTGTATAATGTGGAAAAGGCTATTCATCCAGTAGACCGGTTTCGTCCTTATTGGGAACTCATCACGTACTGGCTAGAATTTGCCGCGGACAAGGCTCCAACCTGGTCACGTATGCTTCGGAATCTAAATCCTCGAACCACTGAGCCACCCTGCCGCTTAGCTTTTCCTCACATATTGACACAAAAGAATTATATTCAAGCGAAGTTAATGAATTGTGCATCATTTTACGTATTCATATAACTGATGTGAAAATAAGGACTTTCTGAGTAGATAGGTATATATTTCCATAGACTTCTGACATGCACATTTCATAGATATAAGATAGAATTATATTAATCTCGTTATTTTTCAGTCTCGCACACTTCGAAGTAGGTCATCTTACCATTTATCTCAACTCTGCTCAACTTAGTCAGTCAATATCACTTTTAATTTCAGATTTCTAAATTAAATAATTTGCTATTTATTAAAGTTTACACAAGTTACTGTCCCAATCCTTATTACAATGAATAAGAAGTACCAATTCTCTGTGTATAAATGAGATCTAAATTTATTATCTGAAACCAAGTTATGCAAATCAGGAATTTGTGATTACCAATCAATCCATTCAGTCTGCATTCAGAAATTCATTTGAACCCTGCTATTCTACGAAGAATTCTAATAAAATATTCATGAATTTTAACGTAAACTTCAATCAATTGTTATTTTTCGTAAGCTACACATTCATAAAGATTGTGCTACTACTCTCGTTACGTGCTTAGCTAATTGGCAGATGTTTCGTTTTTTGATGGAAGTTTACAATTTTATTCAAATTGAAACTGTCAATGAATATATTGACGGGACTTTAGATTTAGGTGGAAAATTTGAAGCAAACATCCCGACTATATCAGAGAAAAACACAATACTTCCATTCTCCTTATTGTCTATTAAAAATTGACCAATTATTGAAAACTTGATCAGTTATGATAGGTAATGATTTTAGCTCACGACGTAAAAAAGTATTCAATTGCGTAAACTGTCATTGGCTATAGCATGTAAAAACTAGTTTACTGCAGTATATTTAATTTTGATAAATATTTCGACAGAAACGGTGTTCATATAGATATTAAGATCTATTAGAAAATTTACTAACGTTAGTGAAGACTATCGGATCGCTAATCAGGGCTGAGTAGAAATTTAAATTGATTGCTTTGGATTTGTGCATTTTTGCAGTCAATATCAATTTAACTACTCTGAAAATCGTAACTGATCTAATCGTAAAAAATGTATTAAAAAACCGGCAGGCGACTTGTATGATGACAAACATAACTCATAATCCTTGTTTTAAAAGTGCGAATTTATTTTCAAATTTTCTACCTAGAGGGCTACGCAGCTCTTTTGGGAACAAGTGTGAGTAATAGTCAGACGGGAGAAGAATTTTCTTCGTAGGGTACACAGGTTTGTTTACACAAGCATGTTAACGTAAACATAAATGGCTAACAAAATCGAAGACGACAGAAGCCAGCAACTCGAAGTAATTGATGTCGATGAGCATAGGGCATACCATGTCAAGAAAATTCCATAATTTTCGATCGTCATCTGCGTCTATCTGGCAGAAACGCGTTTAATTGCCATAAAAGTGAACTTTTTCTCGAAATTTATTTTTAATTTCAAATAAATTTGTGATTAAATTAGTATATGTTTCTATTAACTACTGAAGCATATACGAATATTTTTTGTGTACAATCAATTCTAATCATTAACAGGAAATATTATTGCGCGAATTTTAAAATTTTAGCAGTAATGTAGATTTTCAATTAAAAATGCGTTCCTGTCGATCGTATTTATAAATTCAACCAAAATATCACATACATACTTCATTTTTGATACATACATATATATATATATATATATATATATATATATATATATATAGAATACTAAACTTCAATTTACAATCTTTCATTTATATACATTCTTGGTTTTCTTTTGATTATATGGGTGGCAACAAATCTGACTCGGTTTTAATTATATTTCTTGTTTTGGCTGATGAGTAAGCGTGTTTGCGTTTGTGTATGTATTGCAAAGTGATATCTGAGACCTGGTCATTCTTGTATTGATGGCTTCTGAGTTAACCACCTTTTCGAATTGTTGGCTGTTATATATTCGAATGTTATTTTTTCAAGTGTAGTCTTTCGGTTCGAAATTGCGCAACAAGGTGAAACAAAAGACTACACTCAGAAAGATAATATTCGTACAGGTAACAGCCAATAATGTGAGCATTTCCAGTCAAGTTCAATGTATGCGAGACTGCTAGAGGTGGGAGCCGCATATCTAAATTTGATTTCCATGTATATTCACTGCGGTTTGATCCT